>VWYI01019937.1:0-109205 GCA_013399455.1 Anthoscopus minutus | reverse complement strand
CGGGCGCGCGCCGGAGGGCGGCGGGAAACGGGCGGCGCGCGCTCGCTGAGGGCTGAGGCGGGCCCGGCCCTGAGGGGAGAAGCGGACGGACAGGAGCGCGAACGGAACGAATGCGAGGTAATAAAGCCCCTGGCGAAGCAGCCGGTCCGGTTTACGGTTTCCTCGCCGGGTGCGGTTTCCACGTGAAAGCGCTGCAATCGGCTATGTCGGATTGCTCAGAGTGCGTTTTCACACCAAAAAAGTATTTGTCCTCCTCGTTTCTGCTGGAATCGGTAAAACCCTGGGAGGTGGCACTGGTCTGGTAAAATTTAAGTTCTGTAGAAAAACATTAAGGAAAAAAAGGCCAGTTAGAGGCTGAAGGACAAGGAGGATCGGTTTGAGCACTTGATTACAGAGAGAGAGTTTGGGAAAAGCTCATGGCTTATAGAGAAAAAATACACGGGTTTTATGGTGTAAAGAACAATTTCCAACATTAGGGGATCAAAATACAACTCACATACAAGTAGTTTCCCAACTATTTGAGGTCTGTTGGCAATGATCGTGTTTTTCTTAAAAAAGTCAATAAAAGCCACCCCCTAGTTTGTTTTGGCTGTACCCTTCTTATTTCCACGGACAAAGAGTGTAGGGACACAAACTGCTGGAGCCTGTGACGAAGTTGTCATTTACACTGTACCCGCAGGCAGGGCTCTGCTGTCATGCTATGCACGCACACCATCAATATCATGTTAGTTGCCTCCTTTTCTTGTCAGTCCTGACAGAGTTTTCTTTTTATCCTAATCTTTACCAAGTGGTTTGTTTCCTTTACCCAAGGGGCTTTGATACTTTGTGGAATACTAGAGAGAGGGAATCCATTACACTTCAGTTAGTGGCTATGATCAATAAACCACGTGCTAGTTGATTTTATTATGCCTATC
Organism: Anthoscopus minutus; assembly: GCA_013399455.1. Classification (NCBI taxonomy): domain Eukaryota; kingdom Metazoa; phylum Chordata; class Aves; order Passeriformes; family Paridae; genus Anthoscopus; species Anthoscopus minutus. The sequence goes on along the minus strand of VWYI01019937.1, from coordinate 108,291 downwards.
CATTTTTTTAATATAATTCACAGGTTTATGTGGGGGTTTTGTCATATCCTTCTTCCTTCTTAATGACAAATTAACAACCAGTCTTGAATTAGTACAAAAAGGCCACATTTGCACAATAAAGAAGAAATATGATTTGTTGTAACAGCAGGACACAAGAATCTGTGAGAGTATTTCCAATAGGGCTTTTATTGCAATTTTCCCATCATCTCTCCAGCTGTGGTGCTGGTAGCTGTAGTCTTGTAAAAACAGGAGAAAGGTGATAATCTTTTGGATTTACTTAGCTACTCTTCAGAGTGCACCAAATCCAGTTTCCTAATCCAATTTCCACAAGATCAGTTTGATGAGGCAAATGCTAAAGATGAACAAGATAATAATGGGAACAAAAAAAGAAGCAAAGATGTAGCATAGTTTGATAGAGAAGTTTCATGAAATCTGATACAGTGAATATTTAGCAATGAGCAGAAGGTCACAGTGTTGATCTCTGAATTGTCCTCCCAACCCAGGCAGGAAGGTCCAGCCAAGCCATGACTGACTGAAACCAGGGGTGTCTGTCATGACTTACATGGCCTGGCATCTCCCTGGTTCACTGCAGCAGGTGGCAAAGCTCCCACACAACCCACAGCCCCTGGCCCTCCAAGGCAATGATGTCACTTGGCACAGGCCTTCAGAGCTGCATGGCTCCCCATGCTGGATTGCAGCAAATGCTGCTGTACCCCTCATGCTCTCTGAAGTCCTAATTCAGTACAATCTCAAAGTAACACAAACCTGGCACTGTTAGTGCTGCTGTGTCTGCTTGTCTACTATGAGCACAACATCGGGATTCTCTCTTCTGTTTACCTCAAGAGACCTGCTGTGATCTTGATTTAGGTGTTAGGAACTGGCCAGGTTACACACAACTGAGCATTAAAGCTTACATGACGAATAGAAAAACAACCAACAATCCAGTGTGGAATGTAGAAATTACTCTCCTTTTCAGAGATGACAAGATGGACAAGGGGAGAAAGAAGTGTCTGTCATTCAGCAAGAACAGCAAAGGATCCTGAAAGCTGAACAGTGTTTCCATTGTTTTAACACAAGCTCTGGTTCTCTACTGAAAGATCCAAATCACAAGGACACTGAGGGTTTCTTTCTCTTCGCTGTTTGTTTCCCTAGTAACAAATACACAAGCTGCACTGTTAGATACCATCCTTTCATCCTTTTCTCTTTTTTTTCCTTTTTTTTTTTCAAGATAAAGACATGTCAAGGATGTAGTCAGTGGTAGCAGGTTCACATTGCTTATACGAATGAACCTCTGATACAGCATGATGTACTTGAGGGCACTGCATGTAGTCAGTGGCTGAGACAGTGAAATAACTTTAAAACATGGAAGAAAAATGCTTGCATCTCAATGTCTGGATCATTATTACTTCCTTTGCTTCTTCAGGATATGTTAAGTCTAAAAAGTTTGGAGACTTCAACCAAATTTTAAAAATCAATTTGTCTTAGAATTTCAAACTCTAGATTCTCTGTGTTAGCTGCAAGAAAAACACTGAAAGAAGGAAAACCTGATTTTTAAAAAAACCCTGATTTAACTACTTTCCTATATGCTTGCCATAAATGCAAGCTTAGTAATGAAAACCAAAAAATCTCATCTTGTGTTCTCAGTTTACTCAGGTTTGTAACACTGTGTTCTCCAAAGTTCTCCAAGGAAAAGAAAAATGCATCTTTTTTTTCTCGGGACATGGCAGCAACTCATCTAAAGAGTGTAAATGTAGAAATAACTGACAAAATCCATATCAAATTTCTGATTATATAATATGAAAATAAAACATTATGCATTACTTGTCAACCAGCTTGTTGCTAGGTCATAAGTTGTACTGGTATTTGTCACAGTGTATTGTAGTTACTTGTCTGGAACTACCTGTGTAGGGAGGTATTTCAGGTGAAGAAATAAATTAGTATCTTTTCATTTGGGATGCTTTCTGAAATCAGTAGAACTATTAAATGGTACCATTTATACCAGCATAAAACCTGCAAACCCCAAAAAGATGCAGTAAGGCTGCATTTTCAATGGATCAGAGAATATCAAGTGATGTGATCAGCTGTCCTGAAACACTTTGATGTCTCAAGCTTTCCTCAAGTGGAGAACAGGCAGAGGAATTTGTTTGGTGGCTATGATTCAAACAAATCTGTATCATGATTTTTATGTGATGTAGACATCTGCTCATATACATATAAATGGATGTGATGTGGAAAAAAGTCAGAGTCACCCAGAGCTCCAGCTACCTAATTTAGGAGAATATATGTTCCCTCTACCAGAGGGCTGAAATACACACCACTGGAGGGCAATTTGTCATCTGCAAAATCTGAATTGCTCTGTTCATGCCCACCATCACTGTGGAAGACCTACTTTATCTCTTGTGTGACTTTTGAAATAGCAAAACCAGATGTTAATTAAACTTTTCTAATATTCAGACTGACAGATATACAAGTGTCCTACCTAGAGCAGAGAGGTTCACCAGGGAATTAGCCAGCACACATGCCCTTCAAGCATCAGCATGCTTTAGTAGTTAGGCTAAATTTTATTATCTTTTCCCCTAGACCTTTTTCCACATGATAACAGTAAGAGTTGAGTTTTTTTCTGTACTTCTTTTGGTCTTTAAACAAAAATATAAGGCCCACAAAAGAATCATGATGCTGTAAGCACAGTAATGAAAATGGTGATCATAAGAACAAGTGACAGCTGTATTTATTGTTGAAATTTGTTTTTTGTACTAACCAAGCTGTGGAGAGATGAAGTTTTGTTTGTCCTCAGAAGCAAAGGCAACTGCAGGGACTGTGTCCAGGCTATGTAAGTGGGGAAACCTGTTGTGTCTCCTTCTCCTTATGGCTTTGATTGTTGGCTTTGTGAAAATCTGTCAGGAGACTCAAGAGCAGAAATGACAATGATTGTGTGTATATATACCTGTGTGTATCTCTAAAACTTACAACACTGTTTTTCTAATGGGAGAATTTGTAACTGTTCCATTTGTGTTTATACCTGGCACAATCAATTACAACCTCTGGAACTGCAGGATTCACAGATCCTATCTGTTAGTTCTGTAACTTCTCCCTCATCTCTGAAAAAGAAGCAGTAGTTCTTTTAAGCTGTCTCAAGCTCCTTTGCAAGGGCTGACGTCTAGATCATCTCCAGAGACTGAAAAGACAGACCTGTTCTGACCCCTCCCTGACAATGGCTGTGTGATTCTGAATGCAGAGAGGGCTGGAGGCTGTGCCTCCAGCATGAAACATTGAGGCTGTAGACAAGGAGCAGACTGCACTGTACCAGGAGACTGGAAACAGCACCATCAGTTTTCCAGCTGTTCACTCCTGGGAAGTAAATTACACAGCACGGTAGAATACTTAGCATGTAAACAGGAGTGGCAACACAGTAAACCAGCACAACAACACGTAGAAACTAATTGCACTTGATGAGTACCATAGCATTTCAATCACAAATCAGATGCTAGCAGGGATTGTCTGTATTTAGCAGAAGAAAAAGCAGATGTTTTTCTGAGGGAAAAGGAAAAGGTGGTGGAACAAAGAGAACTGCATAAGCTTTTCAATGTATACATTCATGTTAAAAACTCCACCCTGACGTAGGATGTCATCTGTTTCACACAGCTATCAGCTCCTTGGCTGACTGTTGGCCAGCTGTTGCTTATCTGGGAAGTTAAACCTGTGTTTTGTGAGCCATAGAAAAGCAGAGATTAAATTTCTGTTGGTACGGTTTCTGTAGAAACACATTCTGCATATGCTTGCCTATATATGCAAAACAGTTGGCTAGGGGGAGGGATTCAAGGTATTTCTATGTTTCCTTTTTTTTCCTTTCTTCTGAGAAATATGCTTCTCATCTTAAAACTCAGAGGTGTATTTCCATCTTCATTTTCTATCCTGCCCAGATTAGGACATCCAGCACAAACATATTCTGTTGTTTCACAGATAAATAGAGCCAGAGGATTATTGTAACCATGTGGTACAAGTCACCATGGGACAGAAGCCATGTGACAGGTGATATTACTTGTCATTTAAACCAGAACATCCCTTAGGGAAACATGCTTTAGAACATCCTGTCTCTACAAATTGATAATTCCTTGTGCCAGTCATTAATTACTCTCATTGACAGATACTTATCTCTTATTTCTCCCTTGAATGTGTTTAATTTTACCTTTCAGCTGCTGTTTCCTGTCTCTGTAAGATGGAGGAGACAGTAGGATTCACTGTAGACATGAGAGGATCCTTTTAAGTAACAGCGTTTGATAAAGCACATTTTTCAATTTCTGAGTTATTTCTATATCTCTTCTCAGATCCTTTTACAAGGTATCAAATGCTTTCTTGAGCTGTGGATTCCAGCAGGGGATTCAAGCATGGAACTGTCCTTTCCCTGTTCAGACAGATGTCAGATGATCATATCTATCTGTGCAATTAATTTCCAGTTCAACTGATTTTATTGGGATCCCCAAAGGCATTTCGAAATTGCTGTTTCCATTTCAAAACCAGAAATGCCTTATTATAAAAGGGGCAAGCAAATCCAAAATTAGCTAATTGATGGTAAAAACGTTTTCAACTTATTAGTGTTTTCTCATGAATCAGGCGAGACATACCTTACTAATTAAAACTTGGCCACATTCAGAAGACATCTGTTATCAGGAATGACCAGCAGGTCACCTGGAGTTTTTCACAGAAAGTGAATTTCATTTTGTTACAAAGGTGAACTTCCATAGCAAATCAATACTCCAGGAAAAATTAAATCAAAACAGATTTTGATTAGGATTGGCTTCCTGTGGTAGCCAGCCTATTGTTTACAGGGCAAAATGCAACAGGGCATCAAATTATTCTTTGTAATTATATGAAGACAGATACTAGAGAGCTGATTCTTTTTGCAATGTTGAGATAAATATACAAAGTAAAGAGTAATGTTGGCCATGGAAATTTTCTGAGAAGAGCAAAAATAAAAGCTTTTATTGTAATTAACATGAATCTAGTGTAACTTTGAAACTGAATGAGAAGGAGACTGAAGAGAAGAACAGTATTAACAAGAAAAAACATAGATATTCTGTGACTATCAGAGTACAGGGTTGTACCCTGTAACTTGACACGTATTCTTTTTAGTTACTTGTCTAAAAAGTGTCTACAAAGATTGCTGGAAGGAGAACATGCAGAGCAACCCCTGTCTTCCTGCTCTTCTTAAACACTGGGGTTTTTTAATTCACTGTGGCAACTGCAGGAGCTGCCTCTGCTGATTTATTACTTGTATTGATTAACCTGATTCTGTAAGATTAACTCAAAGGCTTTATTTGCCACCCTGTAATTTTTCCCTCCTCTTAATCTTTCCTTCTGTTTTTTCCCCTTAGGTCATTTAATTCCATAAACCCCTGGAGAATGCAACTGAGTGTAAAGACTAGTTTTGTTTAGACTCAAGAAAAAGCATCAGTGATTTTTATGTTTTGTGATTGGATTACCTGTACATTTCATTTGCAGGCTGGAATAAGCTAGATCAGATTTCTGTACCTTAAATACTAGATATTTCTGATTTTTGTTTTCTCCAATGGATTTTTATTTTCTCCAAGGCGGTCTCAATAACTGAGAAGTGAACAATCCTATTAAAACTGCTGAAGGATTTAGAGACAAAACATTCTGCCCAACACTTTGTCCCACTGGGAAGTTGTGCCTGGTACTGTACTGGCTCCATCTTGTGGCTGAACCTGCGCTGATTCTTTATAACACGCTGACCCTTCTTGCCATCATTCCTATATAAATACTGATAAATAACTGTGTGAACTTCCTTTATAACTTTTAGGAAAAATGGCTCAAATGTTTCTGGTAATACAGAAATGGTGAGACAGGTTGAAGAGAAGATGAGCCCAAGCAAGCATTGCCCATTTCCCTGTGTAGCACTGTCAATCACAGTATTTGGTTACATCCTCCTGCTTACTGTCAGAGAATCCTCAGGCAGGCAGAGGGAGAACAAGCAAATACCAGCACTTTTTGACTCCCCCTGCACTAATGTTGCTGTTCATTATTGCTGTGGCCAGTAAAGCAATTAGCCATTTACCTTCAAGAGTGGCCTTGAGTTTCTACCAAAACACAAACACAGAGAAGTGTTGTTTATTTTGGCAGCATTATTTTTTTCTAAAACAAGTATTTTTTTCAAGTGGTTGTCATTAAACAAAATGCTAGCATTTGAATGGAAGAAAAAAGCAGATACCTTCCAATTAACCTTTTCCTGCCATCCCTGAACTGTGTTCAGTTAGTGCCTCGATTTGACTGTTCAACCACCCAAACCATGAACTTAATAGGAAAGGATAAAACACACAGCAGGAATTACAGAAAGCTGCCAACACCCCAGCTCACTGACCAAATGGCTCAGCTAGAGCCTGCATCATGTCCCAGTTATGTAAGTTCATGTTCAACTAGGTATTTTCTTCAGGCTGCAGAAAAGTAAATAGTTCACTTTTAGCACCTTCAGTGTTGGCAGCAGGAAGGCAGTGAGCTGCCAGGGCATGCTGGATGTTCTGTTCTGTTGTGCATCAGCTCATGTGTTACAGGATGGAGCTTCTAACAGGCACAGTAGAAATGGCATTCATCTCTAAAGATATTGCCACAGTTGCAAGATTGCAGAGATCAAGAGAATACAAATTACAATTGCAGAAACTGGTAGAGGGTTGGTTGCTGGGTAGAAGGCAGGATAAGACTGGCTGCACCCATATTTTGGCAGTGTTAACAGAAAAGACACATCCCCCGATCCATACGATGTGGAAACAAAGTGCCTGTTTCCAAGGAGTCACAAGCCCCAGCAAAATATGCATGGCAGGAACAGTCTGTCTTGCTATGTCATACAAAGCATCCATGACATCCAGGCATGAGGGACAAAGCAGCTTTTCCTTGTAATGCAGCTGCCAAGCTGGAAAACATTCCATATATAAAACTCCATTTTGTATCCCCTGCAGACATGCTTAGAAATCTGAAAATAAATACAGCTTTGCAAGACTGCCACAGTGAGTTAACAGTGTCAAAGTCTCACTCCCTCACTGTACATCATACCCATTCCATAAAGCAAATCTGCTCAGAGCTGCACTACCGTTCTGTGTGAAGGATTCCTTGCTAGATTTTGTACCAAGAAGAAATCTTTGCATTAAGTGTGTCACTTGGCCAGGAGGCACTTTGCACACAGTACATGGCTCCTGTGCTCTGTGCTGTGCCATACAGCTGCTGAATGCTCTGTTCTGTGCTGGTACTGACATGTCTGTCAGAATGTTTGCTGAGCCTGGCACTGCTGCAGCTGCAGGGAGGCAGCACAGCAGAGGCACAGGGTGGCCAGGCTGCTGCAACCACAGCATGATCAGTGTTTGAAATGACTGGAACAAGGGTGGGAGGAAGCTATAAAAGACTCTCTTACATCTGCTCAAGACAGCAGCATCCAGCACTACACAAAAAAGTTACCAGGCATGTGTCATAGAATGTAATAACACTACTTAAAATGAAGGCAGAGGTAATGCTGCTGCTTCATGCTCCACAGTGTGCCAGGTTAGAAGGTTGTCTGGTAACAGAGGGGTGAAATGCAAATACTGCAATGCCATCTCAGCTGGTATCTAAGTTCTGGAGAGGCCAGCACTCAGCTGGATCTTACCCACACCAGCTGGGGGTTACAGTCTTCAACATCCTTCTCTGCATCCATGTATTCCAGAAAAGCAGTGCCGATGCTGGTGTCCTGTGCAAAGGAACCATCACAGGCATCTTTCTCCTGTGCTTTTCTGAAACCCACTTTGCATCCTAGGTTTTGTTTTTGTATTCCCCAGTATCCTTGAGAAGCCCCTGTTCTGCCAGAAATATTCACATTCTAGTGCCTCTCTGTGGCATCTCAAACTTTCAAGTTTTAAAAAAAGTCACCTGAGACCTCTGGATAGCTCAGGGGCACAGGACACAACCAAACCAGCTGCTCTAGCAGGAGCATGCAAGCACAAGTCAACATAACTCACATTTGATCAGGAAACTGATACATCCTCTCATGTGAGCTAAACAATTACAGAGCAGAGCAGACAGCAAAAGGGTGCAAAGCAGAACTGACAGAAAAGCTTTTCGAACCAGTAAAATCCCCTGAGCATCAGTATCCAGAAACTTCCTGTAAGAAACTTTGCTGCTGCTACAAACAAGATTTTGCAGCCCCTTGGATATTGTTACAAGAGAGAAATGTGTCAGCTTAGGTGGGGGTATAAAACACAGCCACAGGCTGGTGAAGTTAATTTTTCATGTTAGGAGCTATAATACTGTTCTCTCAGTCCTCTATCTTGAATTGAATTGCTCTTTTGATACTTCTGCCAGTGTGTGTGGAATGGGTGAATGGGAACAGAGACAAGAAGAACAGATTGTACAAAGTTTGACGATCATAACTAGCATTAGCATAATCATTAATATTCATATTAAGTTCCCAATACCTCACCTTGCTTCTGTGCTTCATTCCCTAGCACGGTGGTGTGCTTTTTTTTGTAGGTGGTTGGAATTGCTTGGACCTACACCAGAAACAGGGAAAAAAAGGAAGAATGATCAAATCAGTCCCACACAACAAAATTGTCTTTAAATCCTCATTTCTATCCTTTCTATCCTTTCTTTAAATCCTCATTTCATGCCTTGATTAGTCATACTGTAAACCCACTGTGAGACTCAGACTGCTTTAAAATAACACAACTAAACAAATAACCAAACTCAAAACAAAAGAACCCCCAAACCTACCACATAAAAATAGAAAGAATTAATTTATAGTTTCAGAGATATATTTGTGTTGTACCCTGTCACTGGGTTAGGGTTTGACAAACATTGGAGCTCTAAATCTAGAATACTTATATGATGTTGTTCTAGACAGTCTGGGTATTATTATTATTATTATTATTATAAATGTTACTTTTTAATGATGGCGGTTGACTGCCGTCAGCAAGGTTTTTGTTTGTCTAACGCAGTTCATGGCAGCTTTGCCCCAGCAGATGGCACAAGCACAGCCCTGACCATCCCGGCTGCTCTGCAGGGCCGCGCTTGGCAGGAGCGCTCTGCAGCACAGAGCTCTGAGCCACGGGTGAGCTTCCTCATTTCCTTCGAAAGCTTTTATTTGGATTTTAACGGAGGCAAGGTTTCTACTACGAGGCTGAATAAAAAGTGTCATTACGTCATTTCTAGGACAGGTTTTATCTCTGTTATTTTTGCTTTCTGCTGGCTAGATCGCCATTGCTGAAAAATTTGACCGCAGACAAAATGAACAGCAAACATTACACAAAACAGGGTTTGATTTGTAGAAAATATGTGTAAAGTCCAGTACCTGAAGCGTGAAAGGTGGCACAAGAACGAAAGCTCATCCTGGGAGCAGGAACAGCACAAACTGTGGTGGTGCCAGGAAGGGCAGCCTGTGCAGCAAGGAGGGGCTCAGCCTTTGCACCTCTGCAGCAGCTGAAGGCTCTGTGCAAACAGGGATCATCCTTCACTGCCAATGACTTCCAGCCAAAACAGAACAAAGGATGTGAGGGTAGCTCCCTTTATACCCTACACCCAATGTGACTGAAGTAGGGGTGAGAGTGATTAAAGGATAAATTCCATGTATAAATCTCTGTCTTGATCACAGCACTGCTAAACTGCAAAGTTTAGCAGTATAAGGTATTAGCAAATAGGAACTAAAGATTTGCTTCTCCACTCCCTTGAGCAGGTGCTCTCCAGCGCTGTGCAGCCCAGAGGTGTCCAGGTCACATCTGCTCTGTCTGTGGGCATTGGGCTGGGAGACCTTCAGAGGTTCCTTCCAGCAGAATTTTTCTATGGTTGCCGTCAGGAGCTTGGCTACATTTAACAAAGCTACACCTAATGGCACTGAATTACAGAAAGCTCTCGAGATGGACTGTCTGTTACCCAGGAAGGCCAGGCATTCATCTGACCCCAGCACAGCCTCTGAAGTGTAAGAGGACTGAAGAGAACAGCAAAACAACAAGAAAATGAGTGATTGCACAAGACAACAAATGGAAACAATCATTGTCTGAAGGTACCAGACAGGACACCTACACCTCTGGCTGTGGTCATTACTTCCTGAGGGAGATCAGCCACTGGGTGAATCCAGTTTTGGGGCTGGTTTAAGAAAACCAACAAGGCATTGGAAACGCCACCAAGCAGCATTGTAGCAGCTGCTGATTACCAAGCCCTGGAAGCTGAAAGCCCTTGCTGCAGTCTCCAGCAGGAGGAATTGTCCTCATAGGAAGAGAGCATGAGCTGGGTTTACATTCTCTGCTTCTCTCAAGCTTTTCAGATATTAGTTAGCTCTTCACTGCCTGAGTAGGTGCAAAGGGATTAAAGAAGTATTTATTATTCCTAAACAGGCCACACAAAGAGTTTATAATTTTTACTAGTTTACCTGAAGATTATTTTATTCCAGGGCATGGAAGGCTTCACACCTCCTACTCCAAAATCTAGCAGTTAGCAAGCAGGAGCAAGACAGTTCACTGAAAGGCAATCATACTTCTTCTCACCGTGAAAATTACCAGATATTCAAATGATTCACACATTCAAGCAAAACCAAAATATACACATGCAAAATTTCAGTAAGTGAACACAAACGTCATAATGAATCCATTTTCAGTGCAAGTGAATGCTAAGACAGTTCCTGAATATCCTGAAATGAGCACCTCAAGAGTTGAAATACACTCTCCTGCTTAATTAATTGCTACCTTTGTTTGATGAGGAGTCTGGCAATTTGCAGATGAAAATATTTATACAAGAAATGCCACGGGTTTAATTATTGCTGCCCACCTCTCTACCCACCAAACCCACCTGGATTATAATCACTACTTTCACACAATTCCTGTTGCACACACAAATTTCATTCATTCAAGCGCATTGATTTGGAGATATTTTTGTTTTCTAGTCCCTTTTCCCTCCAGAGATTTAATTCAATAGCTATGACAGACATGGCATTTTATTCTGAAAATTATTGTATATGTATTATTTGAGCTAAGTTTTTGTTTAGTTTAGTATGTTTGTTGTAAATAAACTCTATTACCCCTTGTAGTAAAAGGCCACAAGTTCCTGCTTTGAGAAACTGTTTGATCCATGTTAAGTGAAATTGTTCCCAGATAAATGTTTCCATGTGGTATTCGTCTCTTAATTCACTTAAATACCTTTGAAAGACTCAGACTCCCAAAGACTTTATGTAACAGTTGCAGGGAAGGTTTAAAGGGAAGAAAAGAGTGAAGAATTACAGAAGCAGTCAAAAGTTGGCAAGCAGAAATATTGTCATCTCCAGAAAGTGAGTCTTTTCCTGCATACATGAAAGACAGCTGACTGGAGCCTCAGGTAGCTGGGCTGCTTCTCTTTCAGCACTGCAGAAAATTCAGCCATTTGAATATTTCCTAAAAGTATTTCATATTTACCCCCCCAAAGAAAATACATGAAACCCCTAACATTTTATCTGCTGCCAGGCCTTCCAAACACGTGGACACATGCATTCATGAGGGCAGATTGTTCTGAAGGGCTTCCCTGGCTGCTCATTCCATCTCCTCAGGACCAGTTTCTAGGAAAGAGGGAGCAGGGCTCCTGAGCACATCTCCCAGCATTCCTGCTGTCCCTCTGCTGCAGCCCAGCCACGCAGCCTCTGCTGCTCCACTGCTGGCCTCGACAGCCGCAGGGTGCAGCACAGCAGCACATCTGCATTTGGAACTAAAACACAGCACTTTGTGTTCCCCCCACTGGTCAGACCTCTTCCACTCTTTCCCACCCCTCTCTCACTTGGACAGAAAACAAACCAACAGGCTCCAAGGACACAATGCCCCAGCAACAGCTTCCTCATCAGCTTCCCACTGTAAATAATCCTGTGTTCTGTACTTGCTATACAAATGGTTAGAGGTATTTACATAAAACTATTACTGCCCCACTGACAATCAATCAGACAGAAGGGTTGATTTGCTGTCAGCTGGCAAATAATATGGCAACATTCCTGCCTAGGAATAATTGCTGTCAATGCTAGAGTAGCCTGGAACTTGTTAATAGGACCAGATTGCTGTGGAGGCTGGTCAGCAGAAGGTTCCTCATACAAGGCACGGGCACATCCTTTATAATCCCCAAGTGATCCTCCAGGGAAGTGCAATGAGGATTGACAGCTAAGGCAGTGTCCCAACAGTACAGAGCAGCACCACAAATAACTTGATTGTGCGTTTACAGTAATTTTATTTACAAGTTACCACATGACACCTGTAGTACTACAGTTTTTATAACACCATCAGCAGTAAAGTAAGTCACATCTAAGAAGAGTAGGAGGCAGCAGAGAAAAATGTGCACAGAGAATGCAGAAAGGCTATTCAGCTATAACTGAAAGTAGATATTTTTCTACAGACTTAGAAAGTGAGCAGGAATATATGTTGAGAAGAACAAGCTCTTCAGCCCTCTTATATCTACAGTATGAAAATTTTTCTACAGTGACAATTTAGTATAATGAGTACTACACTAGCAGTCAAATGCAAGTGGTAGGGAGAAAACTGTCTTAATACCCTGCCCTTTTGAGCACCCAGAAATGAAACCCAGAGCTTCCCTTTGAAGGGACACATCCAGGGCTGGTTTACTTGCAGAGCCAGTAGTGCAGAATTGCTACTGGGGGGTAGGAGGGAACATCACTTATGACTAGAGAGTTCCCAAGCATTGCATATTGCCTGTGAGGTCTTAAGTGGTTGGTGAGCAAAGCCAGTTGCAGCAGTCCTGTTACAGTGCCGTGCTCTAAAGCTGAGCAGTTTAGCAGAATCCCAAAATCAAGCAGAGAAAAAAGCCCTTTTGCTCATCTTATCATCCTTGGCTCTAATGATGCTGGTGTTGAGCCTGGGCCTTTCTCAAGAGGAACAGTGGAGGAGCAAATCTGGAGAAACACTCTAGATTTAGGTATATTCTGATGGTAAAACTCAGAAGAAAATAAGCTTAATGCAGCACCAGGTGCAACCCTTTTCTGCTTCCAAGTACAGCAGCAGCTTCCAGAAAAGCAAACAAGCGTTCCTCAGGACCTGATTTTCCCCCAGACGTCTTTAATAGCCTGGAGCACCTGTCAGTGCACACAATCCATGCTAGTGGCTGCAAAGACAATGAAAATACAAGCTGCACAGTAATAATTATTTCCACTACTAACTACACACAGGATATATTGCTTTTGGTACAATGCCATTTATTGTCACAAGAAGAAAACCAGTGATTAAGTAGAGCACATGAATTATGCAGACCTTTGCCATGCTGGAACAACAGCATATTTTACTTACAGAAATGTCACCAAGTCAGCTGCAAAAACAGCTTAACACAGTTCTTCCAAAATACCAAGCATATCCTCAAATCCAAGTTTGTATTAAGTTTAGCTACAACTCAATCATTAAGAAATGGTTTTGCTTTCAATCCCCACTTTTGTCTGGAGTGCTGAGCTTATACTGCATGAAGGCAAACAGAATCAAAACATGGAGCTACAGTGACAGCCACAACACCCACTGAAGTATTTCTGAGTGGGCAAACTGGCCTGCAAGTTTGTGTCCCCTCCACACCTGTGCAAACCTACTCAGAAAGCCTGCAAAGGTATGTATGTGTACAAAAACTAACAAAAAGTTTTTTAAAAACACAGAATGCATTAAAAAGTCTAAAGTTGGAACTCCTGAGTCTGTGGTGCCTCAACTGTAAGTTAGAATATCTGTGAGTTTTAACACTTTCAGGAACAAAGAAAGGATTTTTAGTCCAAATTCCCTTTTCAGTACTAGTATCAAAATCAAAGGTGACCTAGGAGAAAGGCTTGACTAAAAAACCTTCCAGCTCTCTTGTGGCATCATCAGTTCAGTGAGTCTCAAGCCAAAATTCTGAATATTCAGCATTTTTGCATTTGCAGTTTTAAGGCAGAAAAAGATGTTCACAGCAAGCCATTTAGTCTTGGATTTAACAAAATATCACAAACAACAAACCAACAAAAACAACTAAACAAACAACATCCCTAAAAGGCGCATCTCAAGTCTTTTAGTAATAGCAGATTTTTTTAATTCCATGGCATTCTCGAATTCTCTTACAGCTTTGTGTTTGTTGGGGTTTCTTTGCTAAAAAAGCCTGAATTTTCAGACACAGATAATGTATCACAGACAGAGAAATGAACATCTTCCATAATCTCTAAATTGTGTGTTCAAGGTCAGAATGAAACCCCCAAGGTGCAGTAAGGGATCCCTGCATTCAGGCCATGGTCGGTGCCAGCCCAGGGCTGAGCTGCTCTGCACTCAGTTTTCTGCCCGGAGCCAGCAGCTGAACCAGGGCTCCAGGGCCAGCTGCCTGTACCCAAGCCCAGCTCCGAGAAGCACAGGTGTGTCCTTGGCTCAGCTGTAGAGGCAAAAAATGAAAGGAGCAAATAAAAGCAGAGCTGTGAGACTGCAGGAATCTACAAGCATGCAATGTAAGGAAAACTAAGAAAAAAGGAGTGAAGTAATCAAGCCAGAGCAGACAAGGGACTTTGGAGAAAGATCCCAATATGGAAAGTGTAAACCCCTGAGCAGTCACTGGAAGAGGAACTCATGAGATCAAAGGCCAGCAGCAAGGGAAGGAGACAGGGGAGCAGCGCTGCAGGCAGCAGCCAACAGCTGAATGCACACGAGCTCAGACTGGGAAAAGAAATGCAAGTACTTTTATTACCATCTTTTGAGGTGAGAAATACTGCAAACCCAATTCCTTGGTACAGTATTTCTTGGCTCGTTTCTCTCTTCAGCCTTCACCTACAAACATAAGCTCCCTCTGTACTAAGCTAGAAGGATCACACATTTTTCTACCACATTCATTCATTAGCTGGGAAGAGAAGGAACTTCAGGAAAAATGGGCTCTGTGTGTGCCCATGTTTAGAGGAAAATAAGAGGCAGCTTTAGGGAAGTTGCAGGAAAGTTTCAGTATTCACAAAGTACATCAGTTTAATAGGATCGATAATCTGCTGTTTGAAAGCTCACAAATCCCATAGAATAAAGATTATTTTGTAACAAATGGAACTTGTTTAGACTTCAGTTTAAACACAGAGAAAAGTAAATTGCCAATAGCAAGAGGTATTGAAAAAAAAAGGCAGAGTTTTAGAGAACACATGAAGGAAAGTCTGTGTAATTTATAAATTACAGTGAAAAGACAGAGGGGTTACAGAACAGTTTTCACATCCCACTCCCAAGAGCAGGTTTCACACAAACAGCTCCTGAGTGGGGCCACCTTTCTGATGGGATGTGAACACCCCTGACACCAGGGTGGGTCAGCACACACCAAAGTTGCCTTTGGAAGCAGAGTTGAGGCTCTAGAACTCCTTCTGAAGCTCCCTGGACTCGTGTGGTAAGACACATCAGAGCAAGGTACCCACCAACAGACACAGCATCTGTCAATGTGATGATGTTTGAGAGTGTGCTACATGCCTGCAATGTATTTTGGGGCTTTTTTAAGCTTTTCACTGTTATATGTATGCAATTTAGTAGAAAGGATAACTGAAGATGAAACATGCACACCACAGAATTCTTTGGTCTGCAAAGTGCTGGGTCAGAGATCACAGCTTGATGCCATCAGACCCACATTAATCTCTTCCAATAAACACAGCTTCTACTCCACAGCAGCTCCGTGCCAGCCTTGCTGTGTGAGTGCAGCACGTGCCCAGCACCTGGGGGTGCTCACTGGAACCACCACCCTGACCCACCAGCTCAGCAGTGCCCACTACACCTGAACCTTACAGACAGAGAGCTTACAGCCAGTCCTGGTGAAACACAGGAAATCTGTGTAGTATTTCAAGCTAATCCCACTGAAACAAGGATCACAACAACTTTAAGTCAATCAGTTGCTTGTCAAAATCTTCCTGGAGCCAAGCAGCTCTGCAGTTGTACCTTAAAGTCCCTCCCTGAAGTGCATGCTATGATGAACACACCTTCTGCCAGGGGAACAGCCACAGCCAACAGAAATGTAAGAACACGCAGAAACATGGCAAAAATGAAATTCTATACTATTGTTGGCGGCAAAAAAAATCTGTAGTCTGCAGTGAAAGCCAAGGAGGGGAACGAGAGATGAATTTTTACAAGTCAATTCTCAGAGCCATTACAGACCTGTCAGTTATGGTCACGCTTTCTTTAGTTTCAGGTCACATTTTTTGCCTTTTCATATTAATTTGAGAAGTTTTTAGCCAGCATTATCCAGCTACATCTTTTAAGAGTTCAGTTCTTTGAAGAAGAATTATAAGTCCATGACAGTGTTTCTATGAACTTACTTGCACTGCTCCCAGAAATCCCGTATTTCAAACTCCTGGCTGGAGAAGAACCTTTTTGTACCAAAATAAAAACATTTGGTTTCTAAGGATTACTCAAGTAATAATTTTCAAGATTTCATGGGAACAGTGCAATATGAATTTCCATTAGTGTCAAGAAAACCCATGAACCATCAGATACACTGAAATTGATTTGCATCACTCAGCAGGTCCAGATTTCATAATTTCCTCACACCAAAGACAAAACATTTCCGCCTGTCTATAAAGAAAGCACACCTGTGGTTTTTTTTTTGGATGGCTTCCCTAATTTGATTCCAAGCTGGTACAGTTACACAGGGGCACACACACCTTGAGCAGTTACAGCTCTTGCCTGCAGGCTGCTCCCCATGCACTTCCAAGGAGGGGCAGTTTTGGATTAGCCAATGCACCAGCTCAGGGCAAAGCAAAGTCCCAGTTGTTCTAGACATGCACGGAACTATGCTGGTTTGGTAATACAGGGACACAATTTAATGATTTTGTTTGCATTTGTTTTTACAAGATTCAGATGCCAAAAACAAAACAGAACATTAAGTTACCTGATTTAAAAAAGAAAATCACAAACGTTTACAACATCAAAAGAATAAGACGAAATATAAACCTTTGCTACTTACAATTGATCTATACAGATTAACCAAATCACAAATCTGTCACAATATAAATGTTTAATTGTTACAATGAATAAGAACATACAGAAAATGATTTATTTATTTTTTATAAAATCTTCCTTTGCTTTTTTATTTTAAACTTACCATTAACTAAATTAGCTATGCAGGACTTGTGGGGTACATGACTAAGAAGGCACCAACAGTACAAAGCAAAGACAAAGCAGTCTGAGTATTTTAAGAGTGCTCTACACTGATACAACACGAGAAAAGGCAACAATAGTAAGTAAACCAGCTGCAACCTTTAGAAATTTGTTCTAGATTTACACATGTAGTCCAACTTTTACATTTCCGCCACTTGGTTTGATCACAGCACATGCTACAAAAACCACTGTAAGCTTCACTTTACTAATGTGCACTTTTCACTAATTTAGTGTCTTGATTTCAATTGTTAACTAACCATTTTGAACCACAAATGTATTTAAAACTTAATAAAAGGATTGTTTGGACTTTTTTGTTTAAACCGCTGCATTTACAAAAATATTTCCCCTAAAATCTGGGATTGCTTGAAGACATCGCTGTACAAATATAAAAGTACTATGCAAGGGACCAAATTCGTAAGTATATGGTGTGTATGTATAGATCTATATTTATACCATATCACTGTGCTGTAACAACACAATAAATTTATCAGTAACCAAGGACTATATAAACTACACTAACATAAGCAAATATATATTAATAAAGTTTAAATCTATAGTACAGTTGCTCAGCAAACAACTTCGACATGGTATAAATATATCGTAGCATACTACAGTGGGCAGCAACAACAGGTTTTTCTTTCTCTCATTCTGCAAGGAAAGCCCTGCTCAGCTCCTCAGGTTTTGTTTGGCCACTGCCGAGTTCTGTCCCCACTGCCACTCCCGGAAGCTCCCGGCGCAGGCGGCCCAGCTCTGGCGTCACAGGGGTGAGGGAGAGTCTGGCCACAGGCAGGACAGCAGAGTCAGACGCACGTTTGCCAAAGCATCCATGAGAATTGTGTGTTTGCATATTTTTCTTCAGTAAGGTTGGAATGTTTTTGACAGTGAACTGTTTACATTCCTTATTCTCAAAGTATCTTTACCATGAAATATGCATGCTACTTCAATTAAGAGTTGCTGTTCTCTGCTCTAAAATATAAAAACTGCATAAAGAAAAGAACCCAATGTTAAATGATGAAATAACTGACCTAACACAGTGTTGTTAGAGGCACCTTCTTTAAACTATTTTCAAAATCTGACCAAAAAAAAAATAATCGTGCTTCAGCATTTGACGCATCAACAAATTCAATCCAACAATGTTTACTGAATTCAGTAAAAGACTGATGAATGTGGTTATGGATCCCAATGGATGTCAATTGGATTCAGCAAAAGCAGCTAAGGAAGAAAGCCCAAAAGCACCAGACATTAGGTAAAGCAAACCCTCGGCTTCTCACTCAGAGAGACAGGATGCAAGGGTACCTCTATACCTCCCCAACATCCCAAATTAAAGTATTAAAAAAAAAACTGAGAAAGAGAAGGGTGAAGTAAGCTGCCAAAGTTCTTCCTTAATAAATGAAAACTGAGGTGTTACAAACTAATTTCAGTAACAGTCATCTTTCCAACCGTGCCAAGAATGATTCCTGTTGTAATGATGATCATGCAAGTAGCAGAGATTCTAGAAATATTTCAACTTTTCAAAACTGAGTGAGAAAAGGATTTTGGTAAAGATGTGTAGAAAGGTCAAGAGAAATTTCTACACTGGTATCAACAGTCAAGTGCATATTTCTTTTATAGAAATGTTTTTAGCATAGGTTCCATACCACGCTTCCATGATCACTTGTGCAGTGTCCTGACAATGCTCCGAATTTGTTCCCCACAACAGAGACTTATGTACCACAGGAACTTCCTAATAGAAAATGCCCTTTAATGATGAACCCTTGCTTATTAAAAATTAGTTTTGCCAGACTAACACTTAAACTATAGGAAAAAGAAAATTTTGAAATGGAATCTTGTAAGCACCCTTATCTACTGGAGTCTAAGTTAATGGCTTTCTAGATTTCTCTGAAGAGCAGACTAAGTGGTATGAGGAAGCCTGGAGTAATTAACCAGCCAGCATCCTTATGTACTACAGTAGCAATTGAACCTGATTTCCATTCAAAGACATTACCCAAGAGGAAACCAAAAACTAATTCTTAATGTTAATGAGAAGATATAAGATTTAAATTTATTTCCAGGAATTACAAGTGCATTTTGTTCATATTAGCAAGCAGTCTTTATACAATCCATTCTTCACTGCTGCCAAAATAAAATGAGAAAAAGACAGCAGAGATATGAAAAGCTAAAAATAGAACTATTTTTCCTAAGTTATTTGTTGAATAGCATTTCAGTTGAACACAACTCAGAGGTAACAATAGATTATTTTTTTTCTCAATCATAGGCATGTGGCACTTAGACAATCATCTTTGCACAGAAAGCTTTAACAGTCATGCGAGGGCACAGTAATTATTTTAAACAAGGCAAATTTCTCACCACAGAGAGCAGTGGGGAAAGAAAAGGAGGCACTGCACTGGAACATAACACCTAGTAAACTCCACATTATACAATTTCAGTAACAAATACTTGAAAAGATCATTAAAAGGTATACAATTTTAAACGTTATTTAGTGCTAGCTTTGTTTGGTTGTCCTAACTCAGCATTATCAGAAAAGTTTGATAGTACTTGACAACAGAACAGTACTTCATGTCACGAGCTCATGGAGGCTTGATTACAAATCACCATAGTGTAGGTTGCAAGAAATGAACTTGAGATGCTGACATGCTGTAGGAGCAAAAGTGAAATCAAACTTTCTCATTTGAAGATGCAGTGTTCCTCTCTGCAAGAATCTGAATGTCAGTGATTAGATTCAAATGTCAAAACTATCAATCCTCATTTGAAGCATTTCATTGGTATGCAGGATGCAGACTGAGTTAATTAACATCATATTTTGGTTTCTTGCTTGCCACCAGGTACAGCTGCCTTGCCCAGGAAAAGCATTGGCCATGGAGTCATGGTGCCATCGTGGTCTGTATTAACCCTTCCAGCACTCAGGGAGCAAACAGCAGCTGCAGCTGCCACCTTGCCTTTGCACAGGCTGAAAAACACTACTGCATGGTAGGAACTTTGGGAGTACTATGCCTCCAACATGGGTAAACTTTAAATGATTTCTCTTAGAAAAAGCAGGGAGAAAAAAAGTACAAATTTTGTCAATACATGGGAAAATGTTTCTTAGATGAGTTCAGTTAAGTTGGGCTCCTATGTGGCTCTTACACTGGATAGAATATCTGCATGTACAGCACAGGACACCCAAACAAGTGCATAAGCAAGATTAAAATGAACACAACTTATGCTGCAATCCATAGCATAATGGTACACTCTGCTGGATGCTAACCAACCATTTCTATTTAAAAAGGACGTGCAAAAAAAATCTGGGATGTCACTGACTTAAAGTGCCCTGAATAGTAGCTTTTCTAAAAAAAAAAAAAAAAAAAAANAAAAAAAAAAAAAAAAATGCCAGCGACTTCAGTAAAGTCAGAAAAACATAGTTCATGGTGTAAACGTCTTACAGGTTAATGAATTCTCTTCTTGGATATTAATCCAGGAGTGAAAGGAACCACTGCATCTTTCAAACCAGAAAGCAAGCAGTTAAAACACGGGCAGCAGTAGGTGCACGTACAGTACAGTACTGCAACAGGTCAACAATGGGCATTACGCATAGGAGTGTCAATTACAATTCTTCAGGCTTAAAAGATTCATTGAAAGCATGAAAAGCCAAAACTACCAGGAACCGCCCTCCTGAATGGCTCAAAGGAGTTAGTGGATAAGCTGAGAGAGGCCACAAGACATGACCAACAATAAAGAACTGGGAAGAGGAACAGCAACGTTTGAGCATGCCCAGTCCTTTAAGTCCTTGTCCTATAAAAGAGAGCAGAGATATATTTCAGTGAACACAGTTCAACATCACCTTTTAAAATAAGCTCTTTCCTATTTCTGTTCTCTGTGCACACTGTGTTTACCATGAGCCACAGCCAGTGGGATCTACAGATGTTAAAAAATAATTTGGAGACTGTGGATAGATATCAGGGCATTCAATTTTAAACAAGTAATTCTTAAATTAAAATTAATTGAAATTAAAATATAAAATATTAGGAAGATTAAACATAACTAATCAATAAAGTACATTGTTTGTCTGAACCAAAACAAATCTGTTATTTTCATATTGCTTCTCAATTCCAAAACCCACAGCCCAGGAGACACTTTGAAGCTGAAGAAACAGCCCAGTGAGAAGAGCTAGCTGAGTGTGCAGGGGACATCCCAAATTCAGCAGGACATGTTGCTGTGCATTTGAAGCCAGCTCCTGGGGACTGGCCCTCACTAGGCTCTCATGCAGCTAAGTTTGCACCGTTGTGCTGTGCCATAGCTGGCAACCCTAACCTCAGATGACTTGGACAAATTACCAGCATGGCCTTATCAAGCTGAGTACAATATTTCAATTTCAATATTGTACTGGCCAAATCAAATCTGCATAGCAGCATTTGAAGTTAGCATTTTTATCAAACTAGAAATTTCTGCTAACAATGGATTACTGATATCTTTATCCCTAATCCTTTTATCCCTTAATCCCCAATACAACCTAGGTAAGCATGGTCTGGGCAAAGCAAGAGATCACAAACTGTGATTTATCACAGCAGTAACCACTTGCTGTTTTTCCTTGAGACCACAGCCTACTAGGAACAGGCTTCATCTTGTTCCTAAAGGTTTCTGTGACTTCCTTCCACCATGTATACAAGCACAGCTGTGCTCTCACACAAAACATGGGTGAGACATTAATGCCAGTCAGTTACTGGGTCCCAGGTCTGCTCTATTAACAATGCCAACTTGTACAACCAGAACTCGGATTTCCCTACCTTTTAATTATTACAACAGTTCCAATCTCACCTAGCAAGCTTAAATAAACAAAATGCAGTATTTGTAAAAATTGAAATTCGTTTATTTGTGAGCTTCTACACATCCAAATATTCAAGCCAGTGGCAACAGCAGTTACCCTATCAAAGTGGAACCAGTATTTTTAAATTTCCCCCACTTTTTTTTCTTTTTCTTTCCTATTAATTCATCATTAAAGGAAAACCTCAGGGTTTTTGCAATGCAGAAACTGAAATCCCATTTTTTAGTGCAGAAAAATTATTGCTTATAGCAAAGTCACAAAGCTCCTGCACACTGCCAGCAGAGCTGTGGATTTCTGGCTGCAAGGAAGTGTCCTGGCTCAAAACTTCACCTTCCTGCTGGAACTGCCCACACAAAGCAGTGACTGCAGAAGGCTGCTCTGAGGGAGGAGAGCACAGAGCACACAAACCAGGCAACCCAGGGCAGCCTCTTGCCTTCAGATTTTTCTTCCTTTCCACTCATAAAACTTTGCTACTTTCCCCTATTAGTATCACAGAAGTTTCACAGGTACTCTAATCCAGTCAATGTTTGACCAATTAGGTATGAAACTCCTGAGACTTGCAAGCCTTGTGGTACAGGAAGACTTGTTAAGTTCATTCATTTAAAAAAAAGAGTCAGTGAATATCAGTACATTTCATTTTAAATTAAACTTTCAGACCTTCAAAATGCTAGGAAGATTGGTTATAATTAATTTATGACTATTTAAATACCTATTCTTATTTACTTACACTATTTGGGAGCGACTTAAAACTAATGATAATCTCAAATTTCCGCCCTGCCCAAGTGTCCCTTTTGGCTGTGACTTTACCTATGCATGATTTAAGATCGGTATCCTGGCTGGAATCTTGCAGTTTCCTCAAAAATCAATTCTTTCAGCTTTTCCTTCGGCAAGTCATCCAACTCCATATCAAACTTGAAGGGTGCTTCAGCTACAGGCTTAATAATACAACAAAATATGATTACTTTAATGTCATTGTGCTGTTGAATTTCATGCAGTCCTTTTATGGATGGGGGAAAAAACCTGAAAATGTCCCTCACAAAAATATCTAACACTGAGCAGTCTTCAAGGCAGAACTCCCCCTATTAGTCCTATGTGTGCTTTACATATTAATTTACCAAATTTTACATCAACCACAGTAAGCAGCTAGTCAAATACAAACCACAAGTTGAAATATTTATTTGAGGTTCATAACTCAGTATCTACTTGAAGAAAAAAAAAATACCTTAAACATTTTTATTTCTTGGAATAAATATATCTGGCCCTTAAGTAAAACTAGCTTATTTCCTCTATTTCTTCACAAAAAGGAGCCAGGAATCTCCTCAGAATTGTACCTAAACTACAGCCAACTCTGATTCAGGGTTTTTAAAGCACAATCTGATGGCAAACTCAGTCATTCTCCTCCCTTACCTCAGACATTATGAAACCAGGCCCCACATGAGCTGAGAATCTCCATTTTCTGGAGAGGGAGGGCACCTTAGTATCTATGTATTGTGTGGCATCTCCTAAGTGTTGTACTGAAGTGAGAAATACAAATTTTGGTAAATTGATGCAATTTGTTCTTCAGCTCCATTAGTGCAGTAGAAATACTACTCTTAAGCTAAAG
Organism: Anthoscopus minutus; assembly: GCA_013399455.1. NCBI lineage: Eukaryota > Metazoa > Chordata > Aves > Passeriformes > Paridae > Anthoscopus > Anthoscopus minutus. The sequence goes on along the minus strand of VWYI01019937.1, from coordinate 84,794 downwards.
TAGAAAATAATCAGCTGTATCATTTTATCAATGTTTACATTTTAACAATGTCTTTACCTCATCACTTGGATCATAATACTGCTCCAGATATGGATGGGCTAAAGCTTGCTCCACTTCAATCCGCTTATGAGGATTAAAGGTCAACATTTTATCCAACAAATCAAGTGCTAAAAGGAAAAAAAAATGAGCAAGAATTTATTCCACACTCTACAAAAGTGTTACAAACCCTGACCTTACCCAGACAATACCAACTACCGAGGTGTGTGCTAATGGCAGAGCACCCCTGCTGTAGCTGGGACCTGGCACAGAGGCTGTGCCTGCCCCTCTCTCAGCATTCCTGGGCACCACCTGCCCCGGCAGAGGCGTTTCCCTGACAAAGGCCCTCAGCCCCAGAGTGGATGGCAAGGCAAGAAACACATGGAATCCTACAGTACAATCTGGTTTGGACAGAAATTTAATAGATGAGACTTTTTCTTCTCTCAGAAAAATGCTTTGGATTTTTGTGCCAAAATTCAAACTAAGACGGAGCTTTTCTGAAATAAATAATTATGAATACGTTCTTATTCTGAAAACTTGGCTGTTTACAGATGAAAGTATCATCCAGAAGTCATTACGAGCTCTAGATGATCACAGTGAAATATTCTGGCACAACCAGCAGCACAGAAGATACTCTCCAGAGAAGATGCAAATACATTTTATATTCATGAGATTCAGGGAAAATCTGTTGAAGACAACTTGTGAAGAATCCATAAAGAACCTGAAGATCCAGTAAGACAAAGAGTGAGGTCTAGTGAAACTCTGGACAGAGATCACAAATCAGTGCTACTGCAGTTGGTCAGCTACTTTGCCTGTAACACATTTCCCTTTTCCAAAAAGAGAAAAAAACTTATTCTAGGGGCAAGAAGCCCTAAGATATCTGCAGTATCCTAAATTTCATCACATTTCTCCTTCTCACCACAACATTTATGAAGCAGAAGGTTTAACAGAGGCTTCTTGATGCAGAGCAGCAGTTGCAGCAGGATGAGGAGCACACCTGTGACCTCAGGTCACAGCACAGCCTGGGGAGGGAGGATGCACCATCACCATCACCCTGCACTGCACAGGAGACCCAAGGGCACTGGAGGGCAGCTCCAAAAGCCTCAGGGCTGCACTGTAACCATCAGTCAGGGCCCTGGGTGGCAGCAGCTCCTGAAGCTGCCCTGGCACAGGGGGCAATCCCCCTCAGCTGAGCCAGCAGCACTGCTGCCAGTGAGCTGCCAAAGCTCACGGGGAGGAATCTCACACTGATGAGCACTGCTATAAAAGCAGAATAAATCATTGCTGTTTTCTTCAATGACAGGGATAATAATCTCCATACAGCTCCATCTGCAGAAATCTGCTTTTACATGGTAATTCAATACCTGATCATATCCACTAAGAGTAAATTATCATTATCAGTTAAAAAAGAAGTGACTTACAAATTGTGCTAGAGCAGATTGTGTACTGTGAACACAACCACCCTTAAACTGAGTATGAAAGGTAAATTAATAGCTATCTAGCAAACCAAAATCATATTTATCCTTTACTAAGCTTAACAATTATTATATTCCTTGCTTTTATAACTTTTACTCCACGTATCCTAACTGAATTTTTTAATCCATTAAATTTTGAGCTCTCATGGTACCTAAGGATCCCACTCACTGACAAGACCCTGTTTGACCTACAACTGATGCAGTCTGCACAATCTCCACCCAGGGCAGCACCAAGTGGCTGTTTCCTATCTGATGTTCAAGTTCAAGATTTGTTTGATGCCAGCATCGAAGTCCAGTGCTGATGTTCAGCACTGGAAAAATGTACTGTGCTTCCAAGGACAGTGACAACAGTTTGGATTTCACATATAAGTTAAAGACCAAACTCCTCAACAGGTAATCTCAGAGTTACTAAAAATTGCATTAAAAGACAAACTAGTGTGAAGGCTTTGTGCTGGTTTATGATTTTGTATTAAATTTACAGTGCTATTTTAAGGTGCCTACACGTTCTATTTCCAATATAAAGACAAAGTCTTAGGTTGTAAAAGCTCCCATCCTGCCATTACTTTGATACAATTTAATAGAGTATAAAATACCTTTGGGGTCAGCATTTGGAAACAGCCTGTTCCATGGTACCTTATTTTTGTGTGGTAGGGAAAGCAAGTAGTTTCTGGCCTTTAAATTTATTATACAATTCAAATCTTCTTGGGAAGGGGATCCAAGTATACCTAAAAAATATGAATACAAACAAGAATGCATTCTATGAAAAGCACATTAATACAACTGTATCATAGCTGCTAAAACTCACTATTAAAACTGCTGGGAAGGAGATTTCAGACCAAATGTTTTAATGATACAGAATACCTGAGGAGTTTTTAGAAACTTTTATTAAAACCATTTTTAAAATAAATAAATTTGATGATCTGTAATCTCTTAAAAAGATCCCAGTAAATGGTGTACCTATAGAAATTTTAAAACATTTGACCTGGACCTAATAATGTATGAGCTTTTAAATTATTATTATTTTAAATTTTGTTTCTAAAATGTGCTGCTCATGTAGCAAATAAATTGGTAAGTATTCTCCAGTTGTCCCCAAAACAATGGTTACCTGTAGCAATTGCTGCAAAAATAACTAGAGGGGACAGTGACCACACCTGCAGATCCACACCTTACACAGTGACCACAGCCCAGCTGGCAGAAATGATGGAGAGAAACAGATGGATGTGGAAATGCCCCATAAAGCTTACCAAGGATATGGTTAAGTTGGTCAAGGTAGTGTTTTCCTGGGAAGATGGGTCTGTTGGAGAGCATCTCTGCCAGAATGCAGCCCACTGACCAGATGTCAATAGACTTGGTGTAACCCTGCAAGTGAAGCAGAAATACATTTTGGTCAAATTTTTGCATAATAGCAGCAACATGTTACTTGTGCAAACTGTTAAAGTGCACAGAAATAATCTTTTTCTTTTTTAGATAAGTCATGCTTGCTCATGCTATTTGTTTTTTTTTCTGTACAAACAAAATAATTAAGAACTATATATCAAAATACTACTTTGAAGGGGTAGCAAAAACTGGTCTCCAAGATATGATTTTCCAAAAGGATTCTTTCAGTTTAGCTAAACCTGCTACCAACAGCAAATTGTTGAGATTCCCGAATTTTATAACAAATTTAAACTGAAACATTGTGGAAACCAGGCAGGCAATTGCACAGCCCCTGACAGTGAACACAGGTAGAAGCAGCCATTCTTCCTGAGGGGATCTGAGCAGCACTCCAGGATGAGGCTCTTGGCAAAGGGGGAAATGGCCAAATCAATGGCTGCTGGTTGGATGCTCTGTACATGACAGGCAGGAAAAGGTGCAGATGCTGAGAAGAGGCCACACCAGTCACTGAGATATAATGGGAATGGAGCAAACAGTGGGATTTCCACATGTATGGATAACCTGTGCCATCCACAGGAAAAGGCACAGCAGTGGCACCCACAGTGACAGAGCGCCACTGTGCCCAGCCTGGTGCCACTGCCCCTCCCTTGGGAAGGCTCTGTCCCTACTGACCCCACAGCCACTGGGCACCAGCTCCTCAGGATGTCATCCCTTCACCATTTCTGTTCAAGGTGCCAGAATTGTAAAAGGAATCATGCATTAAGGCAGGAACTTTTAAGCTGACCACCTCTTACAAACACAGAGTATTTTCTTTGTGAAAGCCTTTAATGTAGATGTGTATAGTCCAATCCTGTGGCCTCACTGAGAGTTTAAAATACAAGATGTGAGTTTAAAATACAAGAAGCTGGGGGAAAATCCCCTCAATTGGTCAGATATCTATTTTCTTAAAGTGCCTTGCCACAACAAAACAAACCCACCAACTGGAAAAGATGTAAATCCTATAGGAACAACAGCCATCCCAGAATATAAAATTTACTGCTCCAGGTGTCACCTAGGTTTTTGCTAACAAGTGTCTGGCTGTGGGAGTGAACACAGGGGTTCTGAAGGACACCCACCATCCACACAGGGAACTGGGATTGGATGCACCTTAAAATGGCCACAGGACACAATAGTAATTCCAAATATATAAAAACCAAAGGAGATGTCATGAAGACATGGGAATGCAGTTAAGACTGACATGTAAGAAGGATCACATGCCTTCATTCAGAATCAGATTCACCCTCATACATTCTAAACCTAAATTAAGATGTCAAGATAACATTAAGGCAACGTTTGCAGCCTTGATGGAGGCAGCAGTGGAATGCTCATTCCTACCCCTCCTGTCCTGTGGCACAGCAGGTGATGGAAGCAGTCTCATGGCTGGTAAGGAACTGGAGGTGTGTGAAGCTGAGCACATGATTGCTCAGTTCTAGTACCCAATAGCTGATTCGGGAACCACAATTTATTGCAAGCCAATAGCTCTGCTGGAAACCCATGCCCCAAGCCTATGCATTCTTGTGTGCATTCTGATCCTAAAAACACAGAAGGGGGAAGCATAATTGGAACTCACAAGGGAATAAGCAGCAAGAGCAGCAGCCCAGAAGCTCACTGTGGCCCTTACCTTAGAATTCAGCATGATTTCAGGAGCCCTGTACCAACGTGTGGCCACGTACTCTGTCAGGAATCCTGTGTGATCATGATCAGGATCTGCAACGCGAGCCAATCCAAAGTCACAAATCTGGTTTTGGAGCAGTAAATAGAAAAAAAAAAGGCACATTAGACACATTTCCAATACTATAACATTACTAATCCACCATTCCCCAATCAATGATGGGGACACCCACAAAGGCATTGATGGCAATCTATGTTTCTAGAAACAAATTATTGCACAAAAGTGAAGAAAAATGTTTTGGAACAATTACAAAGAATACCATTCAGAGGTCAGGAAGAATAAACAGTTCAAAATTTATGTTCCACTATGGGCTTACTTACAGCACCTTTGCCAAACAGGCAAAGATACATTGCTCCAACCTCTCAGAAACTCACCAGAAAATAAAAAGAAAAGCAATTAAGACTTCTAAAAAACATAATTAGCAACCAACATGTTTGTAACCAAGTTCAGTACCCTATTTCACAAAAGCTATCATCATAACTGCATCTTTGCATGAGAAACAACCTATCCAATCATGAGATAATGGTAGATTGGAGAGATTATGGGCTGTGGAAAGAAGCATAAGCCTAAAAGACAAAAAAAATCCCCTAAAAACAAAACACAGACAAGAAAGTATTTCTCAGCCCCTTATCAGGAAAACAGGTTTATCTATCTATGAAAAGAAAATCAAACACCGAATTAGATTTGTGAGTTCAGCGAAAAGAAAAAAGTGGCTTTAGTTATGCTCTGGTAAGGAGGCTCCTTGGCTTTCAGAGCTATTTAGTGTCTAGAGAGAAATTAAGAAAATTGAAAATGTGAAGAAAGACTGTTGTAGAGCAGAGCAGCTCCTCCTTTCTTACCATCCCAAAGGTCAATGGCAAGGTTGTCTAATGTTGGCACATCAGACACATTCACAAGCTTCTGCTGCACCCCTAAAAACACCAGGTTATGACTGCCAAACAAAGTGTATTTCATGAAAGAAAAGCTCTCAGGAAAACCAAGCATCAGCTGTAGGAGTGGCAAATAGTGGGAGATTCCTCTGCTACATTTGTTTTGTAATACTTACTCTTAGATAATTAACTGTGTACAGTGATAATACTGAAAATGTGAAGTGAAAATAGGCTGTAGTCAATAAAGTCAGTAATGGAAAATCCTACCAAAACCACAGAAACCTCACTTTGCCCTGGCAGATATTTCTTAATTTTCCTGTAGGGACAGCCTGGCAGTGAAATAACTGATAGATCAGTTAGGGAAGAAATACCTCAGCTGATTAAAAGCTACATCTGAAAGACAAGATTCAGCAGCTGACTGTTACACAGAGGGCCTGAAGAAAAGGCAGTGATGAATGTCATAAGGCAAGCTGCATGCCATTACTTTAGCTACATATTAAAAAAATAAACCCAGCTCCCTAAATCCTTAGAAAACAACCCCAAAAAGAACCTTTTTTGAGCATGGCAAGGTTCTCCCAGGCCACAGGAACAGAGCAGCTGCCTGGTGTGCAATTAGCAGCTTACACAGAGACTCAGTACAAATCAGAAGAGCCTCCTCTAAAGACAGAAAGGAAGAAAATGTAGAGAAGAGCTTAGAGACTTCAGAAAATAATTATGCAGCAGTCAAAATTGTTGTAATCTCTTCCTCCTAACCTCAGAAAAAGTTAGATAAGATTACAGGCAAGGAGACTTGTGCAGAATTTCAGTATTACACAAAAGCAAAGCACTATGGTTTGTTACTACTAAAACAGAAGAAGACATTCTGGTCCACAGTGAAAATCAAGAACTGAATTACAGAAGATGTCTCTGAATCTCTCAACGCAAGTAGAAAAATGCTCATGGGATAGAAAGGAAGAATAATGACAAAGAGAGCTCATTAAAATGACAAAAAGCCCCTGCTGACTGGAGCAGAAACAGGTAAAGCAGAAAAGCAGAAACACCATTAGTGAGAAAGACTTTTGAAGCTGCAGGGAAGAGGTTTTGGTTGCAGAGCTGCCAGGAGTGACAGCACAGAGTGAAAGGGATGCTGGAGATCCAGGGCTCTGCCTGCAGCCCCGGGTGAGGGTCAGGCACAGCTCTGGCTGTAGCTGGGCAGGGCAGACACTTCTCCCCCTGCTGCAGGGGGTGTGGGACCACTGTGCCCGTAAAAACGATGATGCATAGCAGGCAAAGCACCAGGAGTTGAGTTTTAGGCTTCCCCAAGTGAACAAAAACAGTAACAAAAATAAAAGAAATAGTCGAAGAGCAACATAATAACAGGTAAATTTTCTTGGCATTTTGACTAAGTCATACCAAAGGATAAAAACCTGCATAATGAAAGACACAGGTATGTCAGTCAGTGCTTTATGTCTTGGAGAGATAGAACAGATGCCACTGAAAGAGAAAAACTTATTTCCCAACTAAATAAATAAATTCTGAAAAAAAATAAAAACAAAACCAGTATGCTGTTTATATATTTAGCTTCTACTTCTTGAAAACAGTATTCTTGCAATCAGTATCAGGGTTTTTTTAAACAGAGATGGCTTAAAATTGGATGAAGCTATCAAGCAGATGGGAAGATTTAGGAGGATCATGTACATACGACCATTTACTAAGCAAATGAAAGAACACCAACAGTACCACTAATACACTGAAATATCTGCAGTTGTATTTTTGAGTAGCCTGTGCCTCTGTGTGTTCGTATAAAAGCAAACAGAGATATTAAGTTCAATTGTAACTGGTTAGATGATGGTTCTAACAGTTGCATCTCCAGAGTAATTGGCAAAATCCTGAAACAAACACTAACTTGCAGTTTTCCTTAAAAAAATCCCTCCCTCATCACCTTCTTTTCATGCCTGTTGCAGGAGCTAACAATTCTTGGTCGTTTTAATAATTGTGAGTTTCCATTATGTAGACAGAATTAATCATGTAATCAGTCTTTAGAATGGACCAGCACAAAACCAGCAAGGAGCTGTGCAACACTCTTTGAATTGTGACAAACCTGTACAGCCCACAGCTGGTTCACACTTTGAAGAGGGTATTTTTGTTTTGTGGTTTGTTTATTGAGAAAGTTAGAGCTACACTAAAAAACAAAAGGTAATTAGGAGCAACACAGTATTCAACAAACACAGTTGCACCACTCAGATCAAGCAGTGTAACCTTTGCAATTCCACTCCATCAGTGGCCAGCAGCAAATACAGCATGTACAGTGTAAAAGGGAACATAATCCAATGCCTCTCTCATCTTCCATGGATCTGCCACTGTGGGATTCTAAACCACAGGGAGCATTCACCAAGAGTTTGTCTCTGCTAACTTGCTTGGTGGTTTTTAAAAAGCTGCAATATCTACAGTGCTCTGTGATACCAAATTCCACAGCTTAACAATGCTTCAAGTAAACTTCACCTGCTCCTTTTCCCCCCCAGCTTTTTGTATAGGTAAGGACAGTGAACACCACTGCTCCCTATTCACCATCCCTATGCCACTGACAATGCTATCAATGTTATCAAATTCTGTTGGATTTCTCTGTTCCACATGCAGTATCTTCCAACAGAGGAGATTCAGGCTAAAGAGTTCCTTGTGATATGGAGAGCAGTACTTTTGAAATCCTTCTCTCCTCATATCACAGGGAGAAGTGTGATAACTATAATCACACTGAAGACTCAAAACCAACTGAAAGGTACAGAATGGCATGTTTTCTGTTTTATTCTCTATTTCTGTTCTAATCCTTCACACTTGGTTTGCTTTACTGAATGCCACTAAGCATTGAGCTGACATTTTCCAAGAATCATAACAGCTCTAAGCTCATCCTTCTGTAGTATTAACAAGTACAGAGCCCATCACTGGAAATGCAAATTAGGAACATTCTCTCCCTAAGTAATTGCCGTGCATTTAATCAGCACTGAATCTCACGTGCCACTTTAGCTGTCCACTAATACAAAGTCCTTTTCCAAAAACAAAACATTAACAGTGTAAACAGAGAAATCAAATCTTGAAACATACACTCAGATCAGTTCTGAGTTTACTTTTGAGGTAAACATGACGCTGCTTCAGATCAGTATTTTCACCTGGCTTTCAAAGAGGCTGTTTCCAAGTCAGCCTCCAGATGGAAACAGTGATGCATTCATTACAGCAGCCTAACAGGTTCTTAGTCATTCAAATCTTGATAATTATTTTATCAAACCAAATAATATTTTGGCAATCTTTCCAGGACAAAAACCACATTAATACCCAGTAAAATCCCCACATGCATGGTTAAAGCAGTTTGTTTATGAAGACCATGGCAGGAAAATCTGAAAGAAATTTCAACTTACCTTGAGATCACACGTGGTGTTAAGCAGCAGATTTGAAGGTTTGAGGTCACGGTGAAGCACATTGGCTGAATGGATATATTTTAACCCTCTCAGAATCTGGTAAAGGAAATAGCAAATGTGGTCGTTGCTGAGGTGTTGAGTCTTTAAGAGCTTGTAAAGATCTGTCTCCATAAGATCTTGCACAATATATCTGTGAGGCATTAGATGTAAGGCAGCAAAAAACTTATGTCAGATATCAACATACAGTACCCAAGGAAACTTCTACAACATTTCTTCTCTCTTATTTTTCTCTTTGATGACTATTACGAAACTGTGCAGTTGATTCTTGCTTTAGAAGTTTGGAATCCAATCAATCCTGTTACATGACGCAGCCCTTTATAGAATAAAGAGGCACCAGTATGTGACCCTCTCAAATGAATCATCATAAACCTCTATTTCTTCACAGTAAAGCTTGACTTTTATTGGAATCCTAATTTCATCTGATTCCTATCCTGCTTGCCAAGAAACAAAGGGTAGTATTTTGGTTAATGAGTAATAAGCTTCCAAGATACTTGTTTGCAGTTGCATAAAAGCAGGAGCGTAGAAGATCTCATCACTTCTGATCAATTTTCTCTACCATCTCTCCACCTAAAAAATTCAGCAGTTCTTCTCTACTACATGTATTTATTATGCTACATTGAGCACAACAGTCCTTCTCTTGCCAAAATTGAATCCAAATATACTCAGTCAGATTATTTTTTTAAATAAGATTGCAATCAAAATTAAAAGAAGGGATTTTTTTTTTGCTTTTACAGGAAAGAGTTAAGTAAAATTGTCACAAATTTTCTTGAATTAAGGGGGAAGACAATAATTTTGGCCATTTTACTTTCTCCTCAAAGCAACCAGTTCTATCAGCAGCTCTACTAAGAGCAAATACAGTTTTAGAATTATGTGACTAAACTAAATCTTCTCTACAATGTTGGTATCTTTGTCTTGGAAGATAGAAATTAACACCTTTCTCTTCTCCTGGAAAAGAAAGAATATGCCTAGTGCTCATCTACATCAACTCTATAAACTGATCAAATACTATTAACTTCTCTTTGGATTCAATAATAGAAGCCAACTTTTATTAGCATTTAGGAAGGAAGAGGATGAAGGGGAAGAAACAATCAAAAGGGAGGAGGCAATCATTACTAATGATGCCAAATAACACTCTGAAAGGATACACATCTTTCATCTGTTCAATAGTTGGAGCTCTGATAATGTCATTTATTCCAATAATATTCTCATGCCTGAAGCGCAGTAGAATCTTGATCTCCCTCAGAGTTCTCTGGCAGTATGTCTGATGCTCAAAAGGACTGATTTTCTTTATAGCAACTCGGACTTTGTTGACGTTATCATAAGCAGAACTAGAAGAGAACCAATAACTGATTACAAGGAACACTAAATTCATTCCTAAGGGGGAAGACAATTGTGAATTCAACTGAATTGCACTCCATACATTTTGTGTACATTTACTTTTATCAAATGGGGAGAGGTGACAGCGACACATCTTTTAGTTTGGTGAACTGACAAAACACTTGTTCTTTCACCAGCCTATTTGTGTCTCTACAAGTATTGGCTCTCCCAGCTGACTTGGAGTCTCTGATTCATGGGTACTGCACAAAGGAAAAGGTATTTGTCCTCTGTATCAGCCTGTGCAACAACCAAGTCTGAGGTTTTATTCTATACGCTGCAATCATTAGAAGTTTGGGAAAGTTCATCTTGAGTTAACCCATTCACTTTGGGGTGCAGAAAAACCATCAGAAATCATCTTTTAAGCAGCAGAACTCCACATGCTGTGTCCAGCTCCCACAAGTAATCCCAGTTGTCACAATCTTTCATGCTTCCATCAATCTACACAGTCAGCACCTCTGTAATAGACATGGAAGAACAAAGGGGACAGAGAATTTGTGACAACAGCTTTCCAAGTCCAATTCCACAGATAACAAGAGTTAGAGGAAAGAAAGCTGTTTCCAGGGACACACATGGAGTGGAAGCAGGCAGCAGCACAGTGAGGATCACAGTCACTGTGATCCATGGTAAGGAGCTCACTGCCTCCTACATTTACACCACTCTTTCCAGGAGCTCAGAACTCCATCCCAGCAACAGCAATAAACAGCCTCAATAAATAGTATTTCTGTTCTGCCTACACATTCATGAAGAATATCACAGCCTGAGTTTAATTCAGTCTCAGTAAAACATACCTAATTTTCTAAAACCTGGACTATGAATCCTAACAAGTTTTAGTATGTTTTCTATGGTCTTGTTTATAGGAATGACAAAGCATCTCATTATCATAACTTCTACTGTATTAGAGGTATATGGTAATTTAATTAACTAGAATTTAGATTTGTTTTATGATTTTTGTCCCTACTCAAGCTCACTACTACATTATTAGGAAATTAAAAAATAATCAAGCCTACATTCCATACATTTCTATTAGCCTCAACTATTTCATATAAAAACCACAATCATACTATAGCCAAGGAGGCTTTACATCCCACCAATTTCCTATAACTGACACACAGAGATTTCTTTGATACTCTTTTAAATTGCCTTACTCTGCTGAGTACTCCAGGTACTTGGAGACCAGGTAGAGCAGAACGAAATACAAAAATCCAATTAGAAAACAAGACCTCATAGGAATTCAAATGTCTGGCCACATCAAGGGTCTTCCACAACTAAGCAGGGATACAGTGCAACAAGGTGTTTTTGCGATGGTACTGTCCCCACTGGATGAAAAACTGTTTAAGATTTGTCACTTGCATATTAAAATGGACATATAATTCAGTCAATTAGGGTCATCAGTGAGATCTTCACACAGCACATGCATATGTAATGACATCCTTTTGGCACTGTTTTCCCACATAATCTCTCTGACCCACCTGCATCCCCAACCCTGGCCTGTACCCACAGACAGCACCATTTGTTTGCCTCTAGAAAAACTGAACTCAAGTGCTCCACGGGGAGCTTTGAAATGCCACATGCTGAGCAAGTATTCATTACAACTGTTGCTACTGCATATGTATAGATAACACATTAGCAGTTCCTCAGTCCTAAAATAGATAATAAATGAGTGCAGTAAATGGAACCTGGTATTGCCTCCAAGAGCATTTGGGCTCCAGTAATTTTCTTAGCTCGTCACCTGTGGTGTTTACAACAGACCACTGAGGTCGGTCACAAGCAGAAACAAAACCAGAAATAACTCTGAAGCACAAACAACCTGCATTTAGGAAAGAAATTAAAGAATCCTACAGCCATTTCATCATGACAAACAAACCTCCTGCCTCCTCCTTTGTACTGACCTGAGCATTTTTTCTGCCACAATGCAGAATCTTACTTCCTTCCAAAGGACTGGACAGCAGCAGCTATGCAGAGTACAAAAAGGCAAAATGCCAATATTTACCCACTGATGCTGCTTAACTAAAAAGCTCCCAGTGTCTTACAATATTTGATAAATCAGTTATTGCTTCTAAAGCAAAGGTTGCTTATTGATGGAAAACATGTTCTTTCCTTTTACAGATTAAATGAACATTAATTCACGAACAATTAAATATATCAAGATTTCCTCTCTTGTAGCTGTTTCACCTACAGCCCTTCAAGTATTTTCTTAGCAAAAGGTTTATGCTGTTATTTAGAAAATGATGGCTAATTTTGCTTTCTGATGGTTCAGCTATAATACACATGATTCACTGAGGAAAAAAGCTGTGTATTTGGAATAACGATGCAATCGGTTTCCTCTCCAGGGTACCTTCCCCATACAGTCATCTTTCTGTTTGTATCAGATTTCCCCACACTAACACAGCTAAGCTTCAACTGCCTCAGCTGAGGGGACCAAAACTGAAATACTGTCTAGTTGAAACATTAAAAGGGACATTGGATTTATTTCTGATGTCACACTTTTTGAAAGATGAGTCTTTGTGTTACTTTCTGTAACATCTGAGGGATTATCTCAACTTCTGTGAGCAAGAAGCTAATCATACAAGCAGTCAGGTACACTTGCTGGTGCATAATATTTTAAATGTCATGCATAATACAGGTACACTGAGAATCTGTATTATCTAATTAACACCATTTCACATTCTCAGCTACAGCCCATAAAGCACATATTGCTTTAGGTAAACTCTGTGACCCTTTAAAAATGCTTTCTTGATTTGACATGTGCTATAGAAAAGTCTAAAAGCTACACTTAGACTGAACTTCAGCAGAACTGAAGAGTCAGGCTACAACCAGACTCCTATTTGGCCTATGAAGCCCTACTGAAATAACTGATGGACTATGCAGGAAACACCATAAACTGACAGAACTGGGTCCTTTGTAAGGCAGACTTAACCATTTCCCAAGCAACAGCAGATTTACACACTCCTCCCCCGAGGACCCCAAACCACTCTGAAGGTGCAAACGCGGGCCCTGGTGCATCCCCTGCAGCCCATGCACCGGCTCCTCCCTGCGCTTCCAGCCGCGATTACTGATCTCGTTCTACGGCTCCTGATCACCCGTGCTCCCCCTGCAGCCCGACCAGGACCAGCTCCACAGCACATCCCGTCTGCCTCGCAGCGCATCCTAAATTCAGATTATTTGCATTCTGGCAGTGCTGTCCCAGTGTAACCTATTCATCTGAGCTGTCAGCTGCTACTAAACCTCACAACAACTGGTTATATTTGCAATTAAGCAGTTAACGGCAACATCTTCAGAAGCCAGGAACTTTCTATTATCTTAACTTTTTTTCCAGAGAAGATAAAAATCTGTAAAGAGGGAATAACAGTTCCCATACCAACAACTCTTAGAGTGCCTGTTTACAGCTTTTAGTTTCTAATCGTTAAGTACATGTACTGATCATCACCCACAGAACTGTCCCATTATGAAGAATCCAATTACCAACACCTTGAATATTCAGAAGGAAGGACTCATTTCCACCCCAGTCATGTGCAGCCTCACACGCTGAAGCAACCATTCAGCTGTGAGTGCTATTTATCTGTAATGTGATAAATTTAAATATAGATTTTGCAACTCCCCAACTGTTTTAGCCACAACATTATTCCTATTTCAAGCTGTGGTTACTAACCTGTGACAACCTGCAATAGCACCGTTATTTAGATACTTTTGCAACATCATGTGAAAATCAATACAAGCCCCAGCAGTAGAGCTTATCATTCCGGATTTTAAGTATCTTGTAAATACATATCAAAGATTTGACTGAGTAAAACATCAGGCACAGCTGTACAAAATAAACACATGAGCACTTATAACCCAAGAAGCTGCACCACACAACTTTTAAAGCCAGTTTTTATCCTTCTACTCTCTGGTACCACGAGAAGCCCGGAGCAGAGCTCTGAGCCCAGCACATGTGCCCCTCTCCCATCAACTCCTTGTGGGCAAGGAAGGGAAGCGTTCACCAGGCACGCGTGGCCGAGTGCCAGAGCTCAGCCCCTTCTGCCCACAATGCCTGCTGCGTGTTCTTCCACCCATTCCTATTCCTCGCATGTTTCATTTGGGGCTGAGCTGGAACAAGTGAGAGCACGCTGCAGCTGCCGGCAGGAAAGGAGCCAGCTCCTGGCAGTCCCTGCATCCCACAGAGGGCTGCTCCTTCACGCTGAAAAACAACTGCCTGCTCCTCTGCCTGCAGGCTTCCCCCATCATGGGATGTTCTTCCAACACTTCGAGGATTATTCACCTCGTGGCTGCTTTACAGGCTGCTCTCAGCACACACACACCAAACACACAATGCTACCGGCAAACATCCTAATTACAACTCTAAATAAAAGACTGATTTGAAGTTTAAAAGGGATAGTTTTTTTTATCGGTAGCTTTGTGTTGCTGTGGAAACAGGATTCCAAGGGCATATCCACAGACATGAGTCTTTCTGAGATATTGGATCATTCTGCTTACACTCAGAATAGGAAAGGCAAAAATAATTCCCAGCAAGCAAGCTGATCTATGGAGATCTTTAAACTTTTCATTCAGTCTAAATTAGCTCAATCACGGACATTTCCACAACACACTGACATTTATCAAGTTACAATGCAAATAGCTTAAACTTATTTTTAAGACTGCTGTAAATAAAATAATGCAATATTATGACACAGTAACAACCACCCCAACAGACTGTTCACTACAACTTTTGGGGGCGGAGGAAGGTGGTTGCAGAAGTGCAGATCTGCAGAGGGTTTTGGGCTTTTTGTTTGGGGCTTCTTTTTTAATCATCAGAGGTTAACCCTTCCAGATTCTTCATAATAATTAGTTTCTTCTTCTACAGGAATAAACCACAGACAGCAACTACAGTGTATGACTTTTTTAATAAAGAGAAAAGACTGGAAAAAGGATAAAAATAGTCTAAGACTATTTGAGGACACTGAGTAATGCATCATTTTTACACCATTGAATGTATTTTTTGTAGCCAACTGTAAACACCTACATTTACTAGAAATATTTCTTACTTTCCTCCATTTATTCATAGTATTTTGAAGACAAGTGTATTATTCATTAGATTTTTTTATTAGCACTAATTTACAAAATCAGCACCTGGTTTTAGAAGGAACAAGTGCCTACTCATATTGGGATACATTTGCCGTGTTGCAAGAAACCTCAGTTTATGAAAAGACAACCTGTGTCACACTCAGTCTCATTTTGATTTCTTTGCTTTCTCCAGAAGAGGTTCTCAATAACAAAGCATTTCTCAGGTTTGTCAGCTGAGAATTCAGGAAATAGATTATAGAAACAGGGACATCTTAATACACTTCTACTTTTCTCCATTAAAGATTTAGTTTTACACACTAACTCCTACCATGTAGGAAAGTCAGCAATCCATGAAAATGGAGAATTTACCTCACTGTAAGATTCTTTTAAAAACAACAAACAAATAAAAACCTAAAAAGGGAGAAAAGAAATGTAATTTCTAAATCAGTGCCCTTTATTTTAGCACAAGTCCATAGCAAGGTGCCCATGTGACCCCTGCAGACTCCACTGTGATTCTAGTTAACCTCTGAGGCTCACTGGGTCAAATTGGAACAGCACTGCCTTCACCTCTACCACCTACTGCTTCAGTCATCTCCCTCTTAACAATCCAAATCAACCCAGATACTAAAGCTTCCTGCTACAATTACGCCAACTCCTTCCTCGCATGACAAAGGGGAATAATTACTCTGAAGTGATTTTACTCAGATCTGATCTACTACAGGTTATTGCCCTTCACACCACAAATTTCTAAGGCATTTTTATAACCTCCAAAGGAGATTTGCTTTCATTTCATTTTATCTGCTCAAATAATTCTAATTAATACTGGTGAGACACTGGCACAGGCTTCCCACAGCAGCTGTGGATGCCCCATCCCTGGAGGAATCCAGACCAGGCTGGAGAGGGCTTGGAGCAACTTTGGAAGTGGAAGGTGTCCCTGCAGGGGGCTGGCTCTACTTGATCCTTAAGGTCTCTTCCAACTCAAACCATTCTAGGCTCCAATAGGTTACAAAGGCACACTTTTATTGTTCAGAATTTGAAAAGCAGTATTTGATGGATCCCTACAAAAAAATTCAATTTTAAGCTACTTACGATGCACATAATTATTACTTAATAGTGTAATTCCTTAGATCACTCCTATTACTTTAAAAACGAATAGCCAGTCATGCAAAATGGAGTCTGTTATATCAATAACTTTTGTCAGAAGCTCAGTCAATTCATAATCCTGGGTGTGGCAGACCAGATGATTTGTGTTTTCTTAGCACCTACTAAAGAGAACTGTGAAGAGCAGCAGTTCTAGAACTACACCTCAATACTGGCATTAGAAAAATACTGGCTATTTCACCCAAGTTTCTGTACTGTTTGGCTAAAGATGTTATTCAATTCTATGGTGCTTTGATTAATCTTAGTTGTTTGAAAAAAACAAATTCTCTCAATCTCTTCTAATATGTATTTTCCTTTCCATACCTTTAGCTGTAGAACACTGACTTCAAACCACCACATATGCCTACTCTGTTCCATGCCACTTCAAGCCAGTCTTCAGAAAACTCTTACAAGTCACTTTATCCACTTCTTCCCTTCCCACTTCCCTATTGTAGCGGTTCACTGGTTCTCCACTGCCAGTATTTCCTCTGATAGCATCAATGCAGAATTTAACAAACTTCACTACCTTTAAAGGCCCTTTGGCTTCTGTGAAATAAATTCATTCCAAAGGCAACCATCGCTTTGGATAAAATATATAACAATATTAAATATCATTATCTTTCTCCGCTGTATATGAATTCCTGTGAGAATTAATTTTGGGCTAAAATTTTAAGAACTCAACATGAGACAGCCTAAGGTCTTAGTGAATTCAAAGGAGTGATTGTGGTTCACTCCTCTTTCTATGCCTCACATCCCTGTCCTTTCTCACTTTTTTGGTTGGTGCAGTGCCCTTTTTTGTGTCAGTTCAGAGAACTAAAGCAACTCCAAGCTGAAGCCAGAGCAGTAAAGAAACCTTTACCTGCATAGCCCTATTCCCTTCCACTGTCAGCACCAGCACTCACAGGACTTTGCACCCATCCCTTCCACTTCTCACCTTTCAATTTTATTTCATTTTTTATTAAGTCACTCTTCACCAAAATCAGCTTTCCAACACAGCAAATGCTCCAGCTGTGCAGGCCCCAGCACAAGAGAGGAGGAAGGAATGACAGAGCAGAGGTGTGGAGGGAAAAGCTGCCCCTGCTGCAGCAGCATAGCCAAGATGAGCAGAGCCCAGCCTGCAAAGCTCAGCTCTGCAAAGCTCAGCTCGGGTGCCCAGGCCTCCCAGGACAGCTCAGCCTCCACACAGCCGATGAGCTGCCCCACTCCTCCCCTGCGCCTAAGGCTCTTCAGGGGACAACCAAGAGCCACCAGGACAGCAAAGGACAGGTCAGGAACATCAGTGTTAGTCCAGAGTCTGGAAAACAACCACCACACCCCCAAGCAGCAAAGCAGGAACCACAAATGTGTGCAGGAAATGTTTTCCCTTTCCTAGAGAGAAGGCAGAGCACTAGCAGGGAGCTGTGAGTGGTGATGGGATTAACAAATTCTCCAGTGTGGTTTAGTCTTTTGTCTGCTAAGGTTCTAATTTGACTTATATCCCAGATACTTCTCCTAAAATCAGCTTATTTAATTGATTCCACACCATATAAATAGCTTATTTAATTGATTCCACACCGCATAAATCTTCAGAAGAGATAGCTCACAGTATTTCACTCCAACAGAAAATAGAACAAAATCATCCACGTACCCTCAAAAGCAGAGATTTTCCTAAACCTGATGTAGAAACATCAGCACAAAATGAAAACTATCCCAAAGCACTGAAGAAAACAAAGTCATTGCTACTGTCCACTCTGCCATGGCTGATTCAGTATTTCACTTGCAAACCAAAACACAACAAAGCAACCAACCACTAGAACTGAGTTTGCATCTTACCAACATGAGAAGTTATTTCCCTTCATATCAGATTACAAGGCATTTTCTGCATGTTTTCCCCACGTTTCTAAGAAGACATGCCAATGGTAAAGCCTCAGCATTATCCACAGCTTGTTTTGTTCAGAGGAGGTATCAGCATTAAGACACGTTGGCTACAGTAGCTGAAAGGAAGCTATTTCACAATTATGAAACAGTTAAAAAAAAATCTCCAATATAAAAGTCAAACTGAATGTCATTTGGGATATTTTGCAACATGCAAATTGCAATAAAATTCGGCAAACTCCATAGTGAAGCATTTTGGAGAGTATTGATTTGGAGATCAAATTACTTGAAATTTCACTCAGGGCACATCAGCAATATTTGATGGAGCAATCTGCCTTCCTTCCAAACAAGCAAGAAGTAAGGTACTGCAGCGGCAGCTGCTAATTTTAAGAGAAACTGCAAAATGAAGTAATTGCACATTATAAACTCTAAGCCTAATTGCAAGTTGCTTGTACTTAAAACATACCCACAACACAGACGAATTACTTTACACCATGTAACAAAAACTCTCATTTGCATCCTAATCATCACAGAGTATTTCAGTCTTTTATGAAAATTCTCTTCAAATACAAAAGAAAAACTTCCAAGAGAAGAGATTTTCTCTTAGGGGAACTTAGGCAGTTGTGATTTTGGGCACTGCAAACAGATGGACAGTAAAAGCATGCACACAACTCTGCTAAAACTGGACTGTCGTGAAGATTCTGCCCAAATCTAACAGAAAAATATTTCTATTACAGCCTTTCTACAAGATCTACATGCACAAGGCAGTATTCACTCCACCCCTAGGAGCTCACTGGGCTGGAGGGGCACAGCACAAGCCCAGTGTGGAGGCAGCCAGGGCACCAGGAGGGTTCAGAAGCGGACCCGAGGCTGTCCCTGCGCTGGCTCCCAGCGGAAACGGGTGGAGACAGGAATGCTTGTGAAACAGAAACCAACTCCTGCACCCCGATGGAGCACAGGAAACCCTGCCAAAGGACCCACCAATAGCCCGTCAAATAACCCCATCTCAATCAGTGACATTTATTATCAGCTGGATCTTACTAATCTACCTGCTCAAAGCTGACAGAGAACTGCATTTGGTTTTTTGTGCACCTTGAGATTAGCTTCTTCATATACCCAAAAGTTGTACTAAAGCAAAGGAAAACAAGCTCCCTTTTGAAAAAGAGATTCATCCACAAGCAAACTTTAATAATTGTCCTCCCAATTATCAGAACATAGATTTCACACAGATAAATCACCTGAAATTAACTATACTGCTGAATTTTACATTATTACACTATTATTTTTATTTACCTTACAACGCATGCAAGTATAACATAGAAGTAATGCTTTTGAATACATGTATAGCTCCATACACTTCATTTGAGTGATCTGGAAATCAAAACTAAATACAATTGAAATCACTTAATAAAATGTTTCTGGATCTGGGATTTTTTTCCCCAGATACTATTTTAAAAGTTCCTAAAACACTTCACTTTAAGTGAAAGTTAAAATTATCTCTTCTCCAAATTATCAGAACATCCAGCTTCATCCCTGAGCAGTGCCAGCTCCCAGCAATGATGGCTGACCAAGGACTGGGCTGTGTTATGCACACAGCCAGCAGGTCAAGGGAACAGACTCCTGCTGTGAGGGCACATCTGGAATTCTGCATCTAGTTTTTCTCCCTCCCAGTACTGGACCAAATCCAGCAGAAAACCATTAGGATGCATAGGGAGCTAGAAGATGTGACATGAAACAAAAAAAATGGAAGAGACTGGGTTTGTATAGGCTAGGAGGGGAAAAAAGGGTGGTGGTGGAAAACATCCAACTGCTCTTTTATGTTACATAAAGGGGAATCACTGAGAAAAGTGATCCAGATTCTTCTCAGAGACAAAGAGTACAAAGGACAAGAGGGGATGGTCCCAAGTTGCAGCAAGGCAAACTCTCATGTTTTTAAGGAGAAAAGTATCACTGGACAATTGGTTTAACACTAAAATCAGAAGATGCCTGAAAGTGTTGTAGAATCTTGATCCCTGGAGATTTTGGAAATATTGAGTGGACATGTTGAGCAACTTGATCTAATTTTGACATCAGCCCTACTTTGAGTAGGAGGTTGGACTACATGACCTCAGAAAGTCCCTTTCAACCTACATTATGCTGCGAAATATTCCACAGCAAGATGTCATAAACTATTTTCATTAAATACCAAATCAATCAGTTATTTTCATTTCTAGATCACAGCTGAAAACTGACAAAGCATCAACAGAAAAAGCATTAAAAACACTACTATGTTGGCCAAGTACTAGTTTTCAACACAAGCTGAGCTCTCCACCTACTCAGTTGGTAAAGCACCAACTCTTCTGTGGGCTGTAGATCCCCACCCCTGAACAAGAAGCCACTGAACTAACAGAGCCTGGTGTCCTACAAATACACATTTCTAGTCTCAGGAGTACCAATAAATCCGTCTGTGAAACTGGGGCATGTCATGTCTCCTCAGGGAGTCTGATTTCTCACATGTGACCTGGTGCAATCTCTTCCCCAGTGGAACAGCATACAGGATCTCTTCACTCAAGCAAAATATCTATTTTTGCAAACCTGGAGAATCACTTTCCATCTATAAGACTTTTACCATCTGTCAGATTTGATGGAAAGCAGGCAACAGGTACTAGAATTGTATGTAGGGGTGTGGGAGATGAACTGATGTAGCCACATATATGTGCTGTGAACACATAAGCCTTAATTCCTTAATAAAGCATGCTTCAAAGAAAACCCATAAATTATCTCTGTTTCCATCATGCCGTGCTACAAAATGTGTATTTATGTATAAAACGTGAGTGTCCATGAGGTGCACTCAGCTAAGCCAGCGTCCCACCGCTCTGGGATGACAGCAAAAGTTGCTACCCTGATCTTCCATAAATCTGGAAGGCAGCTCAGACACTGAACAAGTGTCTCTGCTGCACAGCTTGTGAGGGGCCACCTGTCCATCACCGGGGAGAGCAGGAAAAGCAGCTCCAATTTCCCCTTCAGGTTCCCACGCCAGGTTAGGCAAGTGCTGGAAGCCCGAGTGACTGCAGGGAAGTGCTTACATCTGCCCTCTCCCCAGAGGGAAGAAGCTGATAACTAGGCACCAATTACACTCCCTAATTCCCTCCTCTGATCCTTGCACTGGGGCAGCTCGGTTAAGCTGTATCAGCTCCCTGTTCTCCTTATCACACAGACAGAACATGCTCATTACCAGGTATGGACGCCCATACCCAAGCCGAGCTCCCTAAAAGCACCCAGAACCAGGGACTCCCTGCACCGGCTCCACCATGAAAGGGCTCTCTGGATCAAGGCAAGGGTTAACAGAACAAACACAGGCTCTTTCTGGCCACTGCCGCTGAGCAGCCCACCCCTGTCCCACACAGAGCATGCAAAAGCCACCTTTTTATGTAACTCTAAAGAAACTATTATGCAACCATCAATCCCATTCAAGTTTTCATGTTTTAATATAAACATCTATGCCCTGCAGACCGTTCTATTCCTGATTTCTTACTGGTTTTAGCTTCTTTATTAATAAGTTTCTCTTCATTTTAAATTATTGATGCTCTAAAAGCAGGGCTGTTCCATGAGACTGTAGAGAGATGTGTAACTTTAAAGAATCTACTGTCATAAAATAAAATGTTTTAAATATTCTTTACAGTATTAATTTAACATTTATCTATTGACTACCTAAACTTACCACTCTTCCATAGCACATCACTAACACAAAGCTCTCTTTGTAACACGGCAAATGCAGAGCAAGAAATCAAGATTTGAGCTTGCAGATTATTTTCTTCCAACTGCACTCATCTGCATTCAACTGCTTATTTATAAGCAGTTATTTGCAGCACTGATATTACTTCACATTCATATAAGCTTGATGACAAAAAAAGCTTCCAAAAACTAGGATAAAAATGAGAACATCCCTATTACATTCAATTCATCATTTCTTTCCAAAATGATTATTTGCTTTTTACTGTTAAATTATCATCCTTGCCAAAATACCACTAACCAACTGGATGAAGAACAAGTCACCTTGGAAATTTGAAGTTCAACTTTATCATGTTTTTATTGCTATTCCAGTGTGTTTGAAGTACGGCTTGTTAATAGGCTGCTTTGAAAAAAAAATACTACTACTAATAATAATAAAACCAAGCCCACATAAGGGGAGAAAGATGTAACCCAAATAACCTTTCACATTTGTTGTGTCTGAAAGGTATTTCTGAAACTCTCAGACCTGGTCTCAAAGTGTTCCATCTGACTCCAATGTTGATAACTCCCTATCACTGAATGGAAAGGAAAGGCACTTAAAGAACTTTACACCAACCCTCAAAACAAATAACAATTCTTAAGTGAAAGCAGAGGGGAAGACAACACAGCATTTACATATATTTGGATAAATTAAGTCAGAGTAACAAACATGACTGTATGATTAAGTAATTGCTCAAACAATGTCCTGCAGTCCTAGGAAGTGCTGAGGATTTTGGCTCAAACTTTCCTCTGTGCTCAGCCCTTAGTTTCATATGCAGAATGACCAAAACAAAAACAAGTTAGAAAGAAAGGGACTCTGACAGGGATCCACCTCCCACCACTTCACCCTCGGCAACAAGAGTCAGGCACAAGCCTGTATCACAGGCTGAGTGTTTCTGGCAGAGTTGAACTGGAGGGCACTAGGATGGGGTTTGGTTTGATAACCCACCCCCCTCTTCTGCTTACAAAGCTGAGCAAGTGCTACCACAACACAGCAGTAAATACACTGCTCTGCTGAGTTTATTTTTACTCAAAACTTGATTATGTAAAAAAAAATTACTGCACTAGGAAAAATAGTTTAATGCCACTAAGGGTTTTCAAATCCAGATAAGAGAACATTCTCTTCAGCCAACATCTTCCTCTATTTCCTGTACTGCTATTTGATGTTGTGATCAATATTCCTCAAACATCATTCTCTCTCCTGCAAAATCAAAATGGAAGACTGACCATAACAGCACTATCCTGAGAATACTTCGTTTGCCCTTTTACTCATATAATTAATTGAAAGCATTTTATTGTTTTCAAATCCCTAATCCAATGATCTAGAAACATAAGAATTAGGACAAAAATGAGAAAGAGAGTGAAGGATTTTAAGAGTCAAAAGACACTCATTTGCCATGTAACAAGCCTTGTGGCACAGTGCACTTGTAAATAACCATCATCTCCAAAGAGGTCCGCATTAGCTGTGGGTCTGAACCAAAACCAACAGGGCCTGCTCTGCTTTCCTTTATTAAAGTGTACGAATTTAAATGGATTTTGCAGTTGCAGGAAACATCTCCATCTGCACACTCACAGCTTGCCCTCTACCCCGCCCCCTGAGGGAGACGCTTCTGCGGATCCTCACTGCATTAGCAACCAGAGCAAAACACGAAACACGGAGCACTGAACTGCACGGCCGGCACTGATGGGAAACCGCATTTCACCGCACTCCTCCAACACAGCATCAGCTACAAGTGCATCCAACACCTTCCTGACCAAGTACACCCCATAAACTGAGACTTTGTTCCCTGTCATTTCACAGCCAAGACACAAGAGCAGTAATCAAGAGCACAAAATACTTAATGTGGTATTTTATGTCAATAATTTTGTAGTAGAGAACACAGGAGTCAAGTGCAGATTTCAACTGAACTGGAGATTTGGAAATTTTAATAGTCATTTTCACAGCAGACACAAAGTATCAGATGAAGTTTCCAAATGAAAAATAACCTTTTGGATTTGGAGGGGAAACAGCTTCAGTTAGAAGTTTACCACACATCATTTGGAGGGGCAGAAGTGGCCCCATTTCCCCTCTATTCACTGGCACAGGGATGCCAAAAAAGTGCATCCACTGCCATACTGCTGCTTTTTTGCAGTCCCTGATCTATGGTGAAATATTCTAGCTTTTCACTTTGTTTGTGAAACACAGTTTTTAACACCCCATTGATGGGAACTGTCCCCAGCACACACGCTGGCAATGCTATTTATTCTCTAGGATCTTTGAAAACCTGACTGTGTGTGCAAACCAGCACAGCTGAGATTATCTGCACCCATTTCCTTGCCCTGGCTCAAATGATAAAATAACCAAAATAAAATACAGCTTGTACCAGGAGCTACATCAACAAGTTTTGGACTGGATGTATTGCTGCGATTTCTAACACTGAAACAATAACAAAGATATTTGTACACTGTAAACAGAATTTCTAATTTACATTTTGAAGGTTCTTCCCACAGCAAAAAAAAAAAAGTGAAGGCCACAACATAAAACTGAGAGAGAGGCTCATCTCCCAGCTAAACTCAGGCCTAGATGAAAGCTCCCTCCCTGAAACACACAATTACTTCATCCTGACAGGCCAGCACAGTTCAATGACTATGTGCAAAAACCTACAGCTATAAAAATCTGCAACACACTGCTGAAGGCTGTGAGGTGTCCTCGCTGAGAAATGCACTGCTTTACAAAAGATTCCTCATTAGAGAGAGAAATTAGTGCTGATAAAGCCTTCATGGAGTCACAGCCTGTAAGTTGCTTTTAAGTACCTCTGGTCAAAAACCATGCTGAAGAAACAGAGGCAGTGTTGCCAGAAAGTTGATAAAACAGCAACAAAAAAGAGTTTTTCATCTGCGTCCCTTAAGTTATTTCAGGACTACAGGCTTTTTTTATAACTAATAGAATGAGTTTTACTAATGGAAAACAAAATATGAAATCCTAAATAAGGTCATTGAGCATGCCAGGTTAATAACCCAGTCATTAGATACACAGATCACACGGCATCACCCCAGCTCATTGAGACTGCTAAAAAAATCCATCTCACACTCTTAATCCAGTTAGTTCCCGTTTTTTGTAGTTCGTTCACCTCATCATCTTTAAGACCGATGATACCTACACCAAACATACAAGATCGCTTTTCGGTGAGAATCAGTCTAAGTCTTTATAATGCAATATAATTCAGAGCTAGGACAGCTTAAGAGAACTTTCACCTGCACACGTTAACGCAGGCACTAATCCGGCCGGCTCTGCAGCACAGACAGCACGTCCTGAGCAAAGTCAGGCAGCGGCAGCAACTCCTATGCTCGGATTCACCTTTTTTATCCCCCACGACCTCGGGCTGCTGCAGCCAGGTGAGCCCTCGCAGGGCACTGGGAGGGACGCGGGGCTGCCAGCAGGATTTACCACCTTCCCCCCCTTCCTGAACGTCTGCGATCGCACTACAGAGACAGAGGAAATAACGAGAGCGACCAACTCCAGAGGCAGAAGATATTAAAGAAAATAAACGCAGGAGCGAAACGAGACGCTCAGCTGCACCCACCGACGGAGGGATTGGAGGGGAGGGAGAGGAAAGAAGGGTGATGCCGGAGGGACAACCTCGGGAACACGGAGGGAGGCAGAGCTGAGGAGAGCGAAGCAGAGCTGCTCCCCCTCCCCGAGGGCAAGGGCGGGCCGGGCCCGCGGCCGGGCAGGGCGGCGGGAGGGAGGGAGGGAAGGGAGGAGGGAGTTGTCCGGGGCAAGGGCGCTGCCCCGGCGGCCGCACTCACCACACCATGCCGTAGGCCCCCTCGCCGATGTAGGAGAGGTTGGTGTAGCGCGGCCCCACGTCGAACACTTGTCCTCGAACCATCTCCGGGCCGCCGGCGCTGGCGGAGCCGCCCGCAGCCCCTGCCCCCGACACCGCCGCCATGTTGTCCGTGCCGGGAACCGCGGTGTCTGCGTGCGGGGGGGCGGAGGCGGGCGAGGAGGGGGGCGAGGAGGAGGATGCGGGAGGGAGGAGAGAGGAGGAGGAGAAGGAGGAGGGAGAAAGAGACGCCGCCCGCTCCGCCGGTCCCGGCCCGTCGGTCCCGTCAGCGCNGCGGCCGCAGGTCACGTGGGGCGCGCGGTGGGTCACGTGGGCGCGCGGCGCCATTAGAGGCGTCAGGTGACGGGCGGGAAATGGAGCCGCGCCCGCCCGGCCTCAGCGCCCGCCGCTCCCTCAGCGCCCGCCGCTCCCTCAGCGCCCGCCGGCTCCCACCGCCCTCCGTGCGCCAGAGCTCGGCGACTGCGATAAGGGCGAGTTCCTTTTTGAACTCGCTCCCCGGCTTCAGTGCATAGATTTGCAACGTCTTCTTAGCTTGTTGTTTTTACATGTAATTACGTTTTCCTGTTCGCTGCTTCCCGTACATGTGTAAATAAACTTTGTAGGGGAGGTGAAATCTCAGTTGAAGGTTTCTCTTGGCTTGATCGCTGCTTTACCAGTGTCGTACCTTTTCTGTCTTTCTGCAAGACAGAGTTTTCCTAAAGGAGCATTTCCTGGTTTGCAGGAACTTATGCACAAGGATCTTAACCCCACTTCTGCCTTTTTTTCTGCAGTTCTCTAATGATCCTGACAACAAATGACTACTGACATTTTCACTACCAACAACTCTCCTACTTCTCATCTGTCCCTGCCTTGAAGCCGTTCCCACCCCTGTCCCTGACAATGTCTCCCTTCTCCCAGCTCCCCGAGGGCATTTCTGGCATCCCACCTTCTTCTGGCCCTTCCTGCTCCGAACCAGCTTCCCTTGCCATCGGCCAAACCTCGCAGTTTCCCGGAGCTGCTCCGGCTGTGCAGCCCCCTCGTTATCCCTGCTCGCGTCCCCGGGGCTCCGGGCCGGCTCTGCCCGGGGCTGGCGAGGGCAGGCCCGGCTCTGGCTGCACACCCGGGTGTCCCCAAGGCCTCTCCCTTGGGACAAGGCTGGACCTGCGGGGCTGGCTCCGGGTGCCACCCAGCCCCGGCTGGTGGAGAGAAAGCTGTGGAGGACGAGCACGAAAGTCTAATAAACTCCTCTCTGTATTTAACAGGCATTCGACTCTACAGTTTGTGGTTTTGTGTATTTGACTGGGATAATGCTTCTGATGTATTAATTTTTATGTATGTATAATGCTTTTTGTTTGATGATGTGTTCTGCACTGCAGAAAGTGTTATTTTTCTCAGAAATTTTAGACAGCAGTAAATGTGTTTTAATTTTCTGAAACCAAGTAAAATATTATTTTAAAGGTTCTCTTAACTCTAAAAATAAACATTTGCTTACAGTTCTGATTACGTACATAAATAAATCTGTCATCAGTAAAAGCAAAACAAATTATAATGGAGAATGTAGCTTAAACACAGCCTGTCATACCAAATTTAATTTTAAACTGGTGTGTATCTAGATTATTTTCTACCTTCACTGGGATGTGTCTGATCAAAAAGGAAACCAACCAGGCAGGCCAGGAAATTGTGGAAGGACTGTCAGCTCCTTTGAGTGCTGTGTTCAAATATATGTCTGATCCAATTAAGCCCGAATAAGTGGTCAGAGGCTATGGCATGCTCTCCCAACAACTCCTCCCGTGGCAGAGCTCCGTGCAGTATTTCAGGGAAGCTCTGCAGTTGCTGAGAGAGGCAGAGCAGATGGGAGCGGTATCAATTGGTTTTCAGCCTACTTAAATACGCTGCCATTACCTGCACTTAATGTTGGGTCTTTTTCCTTAACAAGGTGACATTAAAGCCTCAATTCTGGAAAGCATATAAATGTATTTTAAGAAAATTATGACTTCCATGATCAAATAAAGGGCTGTGTTGGGGAAGAAGAGGCGGTCCTTACTAAAAAATTATAGCAGATAATGAGAAGCGGGAGGAAAAAACCTTTTTATTTCAAACAAAAATAAAAGCACAGCTGAGAAGAGTTTGTGTAAGCAGAAACAGGAATATTAAGAGAAAGCTAAATGAGTGTAAATATGCCATGGTTTGGACTGTCTCCATCTTTAGTCAAGTTCAGGAGTCACATGAATGAGTTCATCCTACAACCAGGATCTCAAAATTCCCTGCACTGTTACTTGTTTCTGCTTTAACTGTTAACTCTTGTTCTGTAAATAGGTCTCTTGAAAAGGGAACATTGTACCACACAAGGCCCCCGAGCTCTGGGACCAGCAGTGCTGGGTCAGGCCGAGGACAGGCACCATGGAGCTGCCCTCCAGTGCCCCTCCACAGTGGGGGTGGGAGGCATCTCAGACCTTTATGCTAATTTAAAACTGAAGCCACATATCCTAAAATCATCATAATTATACTGATTGTGTGATTTGTGTGGGACATTGCAGCCATGGCTTTCTTGGTAGGTGCTGTCCAAGTATGTCAGCATGAACCTGAACCTCCCCATCATCCCAAAAAAACACTGGCATTAAGTACATGCAATTTTACCAGAATGATTTAAAAAGACCTCAAGCCTTTTTGCGGGGGTGATGAGAGAAAGAAATAAGACATGTTAAAATGTTTTATAAAGAAATATTTTAACTTCTAAGGCACTCAGGAACCATGGTGATGGTTCCTGAATTTGCTTAGATATGAGCTCTGATCCACAGGGAACTATCCTAAGATTCAGAAAGAGCATCAGCTGGTAATAACCTCTAGTCAGTACCTACCTGGGCTTGGCTGAACAGGTGACACACAGCAGAAATCCCTTGAGACTGATCTTCATGTGAATGTCGACCGCTGCTTTGGCAGCATAAAGCGACCTCAACGAAAATGAGGCTCTCGCTGTAATCTTGCACTGCTGGGAGGTTAAAAACAGTCTCTCATCCAAATTGCTGGGCACTTGATGCCAGAACAAATTTACTTTTCCCCCCAGTATTTCCTTTTTCCGCATTCAACATTCTGATGGACTTTGCATGGAGCTTACTGTGGCTTAGACACCACGGAGTTGAGTAAACAGATCGCTCTGGTTGTTCTGTGCATGCCAAGGGGAGCACAAAAGATTATTAATTGCAGAATGATTCTGTCAGTAACAGCCTTGATCCTGCACTGGGTATCATTCTGTCACTGTCAGAACCTGTCACTGCTGTAGGAGATATCTTGTATTATCTATCATGTTCTGGTTAGATTTGCTGTTCAGAAATATGGTTTGAAAAGACAGTTGCAATTTCAAGTCATTTTTATGTTCCTTAGTTTTGAACAAGTAGTTTACAGTCATACTCTAAATATTTTTAAAGGGATCCATTTTACAGCAACCTTAAAAGCTTATAATATAGATCTAGCTATTTTAATTAATATACTGACATTTGTTGCTGTCTATATAAAATTAAGTTGCTTTTATTTTTCAACTGCAGTAGTACCAGTATGCAGGCACAGTCCTGCAGTTCAGTAATGGAAATTTCCCATCCTCAAAGCACACTCTGTCTCAGTCAGCTGCAATAAAACTCTGAGTGATTTCAATATTGTTGTGTGCCTTACTTGTCCTCGGTTATCTGGAGCTTGTATCTTTTGAAAACCAGCTACTCCTCATGAGCTTGCTTCATCTTGCCCAAGACTTAAAATTCAGTAAACAAGCTGGGGATGATAAGAGAATTGAATCACCAGATAAGTTATTTTACAGGACTGACAAAACAAAACATATGTATATTCAGTATTTACACAGCATATTACAGCAACTTGTGAGTCTTCACTGAGGTCATGCTACATGACCCCTGTTTTCTTGTGCTGAGGCTTTATACACTGGAAGGCTATTAAGTTCTTACAATAAGATTTAGCTAGTACATAGTATCAGTCTCTTGATCTCTGCATTCCTGGTATCATTGATTACTAAGAAAATAAAAAAAAGGAGATAAAATTATTACATAAGCTCAGAAGTCTAATAATTTACAAATACTAGAACATGCAGTGTGTTTCCCCCACACTTATTCTTGGTTCAGCTGTAGGCAGGACGAGTGATGCCTCCAGCAGAGGCAGAAGTCAAAGCATGTAAAAACAGGACTATTAGGATTTTATGTTGTCCAAATATTGCATTTTTAATGCTCTTTGCTCATAGCTAAAAATGTAGGGAACTTTTGTAGTGAAGAGGTTTGCTGATGTGAGGATAGAGGAAAAAGGGTGATGCAATAATGAATGAAAGAGAATATATATGGAGGGGGAAGAATGTAAATTAAAAATAAAATGAACAGGGAGTGGGGCTGAGCTGTGAGAATAGAAGGGTCCTAGTTGGAGGGGTGATTTACAGACCCCACTGGATGTGGCTGTGTGCAAGTGAAGCCCCTGGCAGACACACAAGTCTATTCATGGAGAACCAGTTTGGGGAATGATGCCAAGCCTTCTAAAAAGAGCTCACCAGGACTTGCTTTCCCTGACGTCGGCGTCTGCTGGGGTGACGTTCATCACAAATGCGTGTGGCTGATGACTCTGATGGCACAAGTACATGTCCTACTTGTCTGCTGTTATTAGATGTAATCTAAACCATGGCCAGTGGCTGAACAGAAACAAGTGATAGGGGACAGTAGACTAATGGCATTCTGAGATTTTCACCAGGGATGAACATTCAGCCAGCATTAATGGCCGTACATCCCATGACAAGTGCCTGGCAGCCTTTAGGAGCAAGCTGGAGGCTGTAGCACAGTAATTCTGGGTGAAGGTTCCACATACAAAGTGTCACACTGAGCTTTCCTGGGCACATGACAAGGAAACAGGATTCCCTCTTCTCTGCTGGGCAGGTCCTGACCTTGCTAACATGGAACTGCAGAAGAGGCAGCTCCAGGTTTATGGCTGCAGGGGAATCTGCATCTCTCCTGTCTACACCTATGCTGCTGGAGGGTGGGCAGGTATCAGTGTCCTTTCCTTGCACTTTGTTCAATCCACTGATCTGACAGCCCAAAGGCCCTTTACTGCTTATTTTTAATAGATTTTATATAAATCACATTCATCAGTTTCTACAGTCCAAAACTGACGAATCATCATTTTTAAAAACAAGTATTTCTTTTTCAGTTTTGCATATTTATAGCAGATAAAAGCTGTGAAGAGAAGAGAGATTTCCTAAAGGAAGCTGTGTCACCATATTTTGAGAAAAAGAGCCAAGCTGTTGGAATCTGTGTTGCATTAGGGGGTAATGCAATATCTCTGAGCACTTCCTGTTTATCATGAGAGATATAGTTTTCACCACATCATAAAACTTGCAAGCATTTGTTAATAAACACTCCTGGAGAAAAAATAATATCCAAATATACAACCCCTGTGGCATCTGTCATTATAAACAAAAGAAGGTTTTCATTACATATATTGGAGGACAATTTGTGTGAAAGCAGCAGATTTTGAGGGCCTCATCCAGCTCCTGCTGAAAGCCACGTTGCATCTCTCATGAGGTCATTGCACTCCAGCACATGATTCTCCTTACATGTAAACAGCAAGATATTTGAATGAGCAAGTGTAATTTTTACTATCATCATTCGTCATTTTTTTAAACAATGTGGGGATGCAGAGAACAAACATCTGCAGAATTGCAGCAGAGAGTCTTGTATGAAAATGGCAAAAGTAAGATTTGCTTTTAACAACAACAATCTGCCAGTGCTGAGGTACCTAATCAAATACACAAGTTGTGCAGATGTTCAGAGTGGTGCTGTCTCGCTGTGTGGCCTTTCTCACTTGACAGTTTTGTTGCCTCAATTAATTCTTCTGGATAAATTAACCTAGCTGGGAAAGGAAGAGTTGGGGAGCAGAAGGGTGCAGATTTTTCCACACCAGCAACCTTGATGGCACAATTTGCACCCCCAGCAGATAAAATCTTTGGCAAGGAAATGCAAATTATTGTGACTGATTCAGGATGTTCTTGTGATATGGCTGGGACTTGGTCTGCAGCTGGCTGACACACAGGGTGGGGGTTGGGGAGGTTTCTGCCAGTTCCATGGGGAATAAGCATTTTGATAGGTAACTGTACAACAACAATGCTGCACAGTCATTGTACACAAGACAGGCTGGTGCCTCATACAGCTTCACCACTGCTAAGTTCACTGTCAAGTTCAAAGCAAATTGCAAGGCTTATCTGTTTGTTCAAGAAGGGAACATCTGAACTGCAGTTTCATGTGGAAAATCCTGCTGCATGGAAATGCATGATGGGCAGTGTGAACAATTCTTAAATGGCTCTAGCATTTAAAACTCTGCTACACAGACTGTTATCAGTTAGACAAGAGGAAAGATTGAACCTCAGAAAGATGCCCCCTCCAGCTACCAGGACTAGATGTAGCAAAATTGAATTAATAATGAAGCCATTTGTAGCTTTTTGGATTTTGAAAGTTTTAACAATGGGAGAATGATCTGGCTCACATTATCTTTGTCTTACCTGACATATGGTGGTTATCATTGCAGATACGCAGAGCCTCGTGATAAGAGATGCCTTTTATAAGTGAAATACATCCACTGTAATCAGGCACTACATTTATCTTACTGCATTACCAAGTCTCTGGATTTTGTACAAGTGACACAAAATTGTTGTGAGGATATATCAGTATCCTGA
Organism: Anthoscopus minutus; assembly: GCA_013399455.1. NCBI lineage: Eukaryota > Metazoa > Chordata > Aves > Passeriformes > Paridae > Anthoscopus > Anthoscopus minutus. Next base: position 52,204 of record VWYI01019937.1, on the reverse strand, counting down.
ATCTCAACTAACTTTTCAATATGATGTCTCATTTCCAACTGATGGGTTAACAGCCCATCTGAGTTCCTGGCCTGGAAATCCTGAGAGAAAGACAATAAAGGCTGCTTTGAAGAAAACACACAAGAGAGAACATCATTCTTGTAGAAAGATATGGCAAAATATCTGTAGGATGATGCTCTGCATCCAATTTTCCATGTACCATTAATGGCAGCAGGATAAGGTGAAATGATCATGCTCTGTCCAGCAGCACATGTGGGGGGACAGCAGATGTGCAGCCACTCAGCCTATGCCTTGTGCACCAGGCCGTGGGGTGGAAATGCACGTGGATATTTAATTGCTATTCAACTACAAGTTGGTTGGATTTATGAGTCTGGGAAGTGCAGATGCTGCAGTGAGGAATGAGTGTTTATTAGCACAGTAGCTGTGCTGGCCTTTCCCGCAGAGAGGTAAAGTACCCCTGTCTAGAGAAAATGGATTAAAAGAGGGCAGTGCACCACTCTCATGTCCCATTTACCTTTGTGAAGTGCAGCTGGAAAAATGCCAATATATGGATACATTTCCATCATGAACTCTAAACAGATTTTACTGCTGCTTTTTACAGATAATAAAAATGCAGCAGCTGTCCTCTTATCAAAACTCAATTTAGAGAAATGTATGGCTAAATAAGGGACATAAGCACCTTCAGGGGCAGCTACATGGATACATGAGAATAAACCCTTTAAGAGCTAGGTTAGGAAGATGGGACCATTGCCCTATACTCAAGCATTTTCCCAGTGCTTGTTGCAGTAACCTTCTGTGGTTATTCTGACCCTGTCCCCTTTCCTTCTTGGTTCCTCTTGCACTACACTCTTCCCCATGCCAATATCCTGCTGGGCTGCTGCAGTCCCATTCAGTCATCTCTTCCCCAGGGACTGGTACTGCTGGACCTTCCTTCACTTCTCCAGTCAGCCTCCCTGCTCAGGCATGTTTATCCTGTGCCCTTTTGAGGGAAGCCCCACCTAGGAGGTGAACTGGGAGGTCAAGCATCAACTAGGAGCAAACCACTCTCCCAAAACACCCCAAATGTGTAGCAAAACTCTGATGTTCATACTTTTCCCACTCATTGCAGTCTCCATTCTCGCACTGTCCAATTCTCCTTTCCTGGGCTGGTATATTTTTTACTGAATTCATTTTCTTGCAGTTTACTGAGCTGCATGAGCTCATTAGAGAGTCAGACAAGCACCAGACCTGTACAAAGAAAGCAGCAGGACTGGAAGCAGAAGCATCATTTTGATACCAGCAGTCCTTCAGATTTGGCTCAGCTGCCAAGTGATATCACTCCCTAAGACTAGTTTCAGCTGTAAAATCAGGAGGTTTGACTGCACTGCTGAGAAGCCTTCAGAAACTTCTCTTGCCTTTGCCATCCTTTGCTGCGCTTTGTTCTTGAAAAATGCAGGAAAAAGCAGTCATGAGGGCAGTTTTGTAATGACTTCCTTAACCACCTCTCTGCTCATCCTCTGCCTGTCCTGTTTCTGCCATTTACACTTCCCAAAGTCTCCCTGCTGTAATTCTCTGTGCTCCTGGTGACATTGTCCTGCCCTCTCATGAGAAGCCTGGATCAGGAGGTCCTTTCCATTAGAAATGCCTTCCTGATCCAGGGTCTTTTGCCTTGCAAACTGCACAAGCAAAACAGACAAATCCAGTCCTCCTTTCTTAGGACAAGTGTTCAAAAAAAAAAAGTATTACACAATCCCCAAGACATGCACATTACTCACTGAAACAATCCTAGGGATCCTATTTGTGTCTCCCCTGCCTCTCCAGTGGTGCCAGTGCCCTGAAGGCAGGACCCAATAGCAGGACTGTGGCTGTATAAACCCAAAGCCTGCAATGGAGGGCACTGCTTTGTGCAATGATCAGCAACCCCACTGTGAAGGACAGAAGTATCTTGCTGTGTTTGTTTTGTGATGTGTTCTGCTAATTTATACTGTTGGATTAATAAAAATAACAAGATACAAGCTTTCCAAATGGAATCCATTTCTATCTGTCCTTCATAGCTCTGTTCTTGTTCCACACACATTTGGAAGAGCACATTATCTGATAAATCAAGACATTAGAAACAAATAAATGCCTTTATATTGTAAGGGGGGAAGAAAAGCCTTTCTAGAAATACTGTAGAAACAGTCACATCCTCTATTTCTGCTTTTTATAAAAGGCAGGCTGTGTCTTATTATCATCAAGGAAGAAGTAAACAAATGTAATTTAATCAGTTCTGTCTTTCGTTGATTTGCATCAGCAAGAATAAAAGACAAAGGCAGAATGGAAAACAGCAGCTTTGTGCTAAAAGTTTCAATGCACAAAATACTTCTTTCTCCAGCTGTCAAACATTAAAAAACACTCTGCATAGCAGTAATAATAAAAGTGTCAAACAATTGACCACAATGGGAATCACAATGCTTCATTAAAAGCTCTAAAGCAGAGTGGAAAAGCTTCCAGACATTTGCTAAACAGAACTAAATGCTCAGATACTTTCAAAAAGTGTCAGAAGATGCTTTCATCTAGTCTAGTCATGCAGATAAATATCTCCTTGCTTATTCCAGCCCAGTCTCCAAGCTCCTGCTGTTTCAGCAGTAACAGCTGCATGTGCCACTTGCTGTCCTGAGGCCAAGGCAGCCCTAGTGCACCACAAGAGGTTGATGTCCTCTCCAGTGATGAGGCTCCAATGCATGTGGCATTGCAGGAATGTAATCAGTAATTTTGTATTTACATATGTAATTATGTATTATTTGAGAACCTAGCCTATTTGTTCAGCTGACAGGCGATGTTGTGATAAGGAATTTCAGCAGACAGGATATTTATAGATCCTTTATCTCTATGTACAATCAGAGCTAAAACATCAAACAATACCCGAATGAAGGGTTGTTCCAGTTCAACTTTTCCCCATTGTTGCTTTTCCTTTTTTTTTTTCTTCTCCTTCTGTCTGGTTAGTGCCTAAAACTTGGCAGTAAGAGAAAAAAGGGAATGTGACTCACACTGACAACTTCATTTGCTGTTAGAGACCTCAGTAATTGCTCTAACCCACTTACAGGAAAGCTACCCCTCCTCTTTCTGTCCTCCACCCTTGGACAGACAGAGGCCACGCTTGTAACAGGAGCAGCAGGCTGCTCCCAAAGGTCAGGCTATCACTTATGGACTAACCAGGCCTTCCTTTTCACTTTTCTTCTTCTGCATTTCAAGTTAACCCCTCACAAGAATTTAGAGCAGCTTCAGCTTAAGGGGCACCTTCCTGCCATGGCTTCTTCACAAACCTAATAATAAGCAGGGTTTGCAAAGGGCTCACGGCTCCAACACAGCAGGGGTGAGGTGGCTGCTCCCACAACAAGCAGGGCTTGGCAGCCAGCACGGCAGCTCCAGGATAAAGCTGTGAGGAGTCAAACAATTGTCGCCTTTTCCTTGTGGGATGGGGGCAGGGAACGGTAAATAGAAACAGGAGAAGAATCAGAACAGTGCCATGCCACACTCTACCAAAATATATTTTCGTTTTTACTTACATAATCAACATGAGAGCAGCGTTTGTAGTGAGGTGGTGGAACAGATGGCAAAGACTTAGTTTTCAGCAAGACGTTAATTAACAACAACTCAGGTTTCTGCTAGAGAAGAGGGTTAGTTCTGCTCTAGCAGGGTTGAGGTGGGTGCTTACTACATAAAACAAAACTCAGTTTCCCCACATAGAATTGATTTATTTCTTTTCCCATTACATCCCCGTTACTTTTCCAGGATAGTCTCTAAAACACAGCAATGTCCCAAATACAAAGTCTCAAAAAAACATCACAAGTTTGGGTCCTACAAGTATCTTGGGATTCTCCTTGCAAATACTTTTGAATGCTCTGTGGATATATAAATACAAAGAAGAAAGGGAAGAAGAGTCATGACTAAGAGAGTTGAGTGCAGCTTACACTGCAGGTGAGGCCTGTGTTATGTGCATAAAACACAAGAGATTTCACTAGAGATATGATTGAAGCTAAAGCTTCTTAGATGCTCTGCATGAAGTTCTCTTTCCTCTCTTCCACACACTTGGACTTCACATCTTCAGCACACTGATGCAGCTGAGCTGGAAAGTGCTGTCCCAAGAGGGACTGAAGCAGAAGGTAGCTATGAAAGATATTTATTCAAACCACAGGCAGAGAATACATCACCCAGACACAATGAATAGGGAAATGGCACATGAAGCCAAAAAGTCTGGCCTCCATTTTTCATCTGATAAGCTGTCTGGACATCCAGGCACACTGAACAGCCCACAGCTATCCAGCTCTTCCCTCCCTGTGCTGCCAGGTGATGGGAGACTGCTTTTTCCTGCTTTGCATTCAGCATCATTGGCTCTCCAGAGTCACACGCCCAAGTCCTGCAGAGGCCTGTGGGCCACATTCCGCCGGGGATTACATCCATCCCAGCAGGAGAGAGGGAAGAGATGCAGGCCAAAAGGGATGGGCAAGCAGTGGGGAGGGAGGAGTTGAAGGGAGCAGGGAACCAGTGAGCAGTAGAGAACATCCAAATTAACCCAGGCAGGAGCTGGAGGGCAGTAGTGCAGGAAAGGGAGGGGGAAGCAGTCATGCACTCCATTATGTAAAACAGGGCAATAGGGCATCTAGATTGATCTGCTGTAGAGCTTGGAAATGAACCCACTATTCCCATGTCTCAGCACTCATCCCTGTGCTGCCAGCAAATCTCTAACACCTGACAAGAAACATCTCTGCCCATTCTAGTAACATGCACATCTAGGAAGGATGCTTTTCCATTACTCCCACTTTCTCTGTGCAGGCAGTAGATGGCTGTGGGTCTGTGCTGCAAACTGAAAATCATGCCCTACTCATAACCCAGAGGGAGTGAACAATATTTTTGACGATGATTTTTTATTTCCTCCAATGTGTGTGCTAAAAACATAGTTGGGATCTCTGAAAAACTATATTACAAGAATGCTGCAGTTATCAAGTAAACTAAAAATGACTACATGCTTGAATTAAAAGTGTCTGTTCCACCTTTCAGCAGCTACTTTAGCTCAAAATTTCAGGTAGGCTCCTGTGCCTATTGCCCTCAACCACAATACATCCTGACATTGTTATACTGAAGACAATTAACCTGCAGAATTGTACAAGTCTTTGGCCTCCACCAGAGTTCATGTTGTCTTAAACCAGAAATGGGCCACAGAGAATATCTTGCATACATCAGATGGCAGAGATTCTTTGCAGGATGATTTTCAGGAGAAGTGCCAGATATCACTGGAACTGTGCTTAGGAGGTGCAAAGTAAAGAAAAGAACACCAAAATTGTATTCTGCTTAGCCTATCCTCCTTTTGCAGGGGTTAGGAGGGAGATGTAAGAATCAGCAGAACTGCTTCTGTCCTTACAGCTGCTTTTCTGGGAGGAGAGAAGAGTGAGGAAAAATCCTTTGCAGATATTACCTTTAAAAATATTATCAGCATAACAAGAAGTTAACTCTTCAAGCAAAACCAAAAAGAAGCGACCAACAGATGCACAGACAAGCACTGACTTCAGTGGAGCTGCAAGGCTGAATTTGGCTCCAATTCTGTGAAGTACTTTCAAAGCAGGAACATACTGCATACAAATGAGCATTAAATAATTCGCATCATTAAGAGAGCTCTGAGCAGCTCATCTGGACCTTGAAAAAAGCTAAAGCAAATGTAGATTGTTTGAATACCATTAGGAACAGTCATTAACGAGCACTAAGGCATCTCCTGTATTGACACAGTGACCCATCCTCCTTCCCAGGTTATTTTCTTTATTGATTTGTAGAATTTCTTACACATGAGCTTTAGAGTGTGACAGAGCTCAGCAATTCATGTAGGAGCACCCCTTAAAGCACTATACAATTACATCTTTTGTACAGTGCATCTTTTAATTTTGGTTTTAGAGAAACTTGGCCATGCCTGTTTGGTGTAGATACCATACACAGTTTCAACAGCAATGTATATCAAAGAAACAAAGGCAAATTAAGTAAATGGATTTATCCAGGGTGACACAGAAGGAGGAGCTGTGTAACAGAAACAGCCCAAAGGCTCTGGATGCCCAATTTCTCAGTTGAAGCATTTCACTTGATCAGCTCTAAGCAGAGCTGCTGTAGCACCAGGATAAACTGTGGCCTCTTACCATATCTCAAATGCTGGGAAACGTGGGACAGTGCAGGGACAGTGCAGGGACAGTGCAGGGACAGTGCAGGTGAAGAATGCAAATTTTGCAAAGAATCAAAGGTGCAGTGAAGTTGAAGGTACTCAGGTGCCAGAGTTGCAGGAGTTGAGAAGTGATGGAATACTGAGAGCTAAATATGTGCAGCAAAGTGCAAAGGGGGAGGCAGGGGCAGGCACCAGCCTACAGGCAGTTGAAGGGGAGCTGGAAGGAATCTTTAATGAAGGCAGAAATCGTTCTGCATGACTCAGAATATTGGTATTCGCAAAGAGAATTGAGAACAGGCAAAAATAAATAAAGCTGGAAGCAAAACCCAAAGGCCACATCACTCTCAATAGCCAGAACACTGATATAATCTGAGCAACCAAACAACAGGTCCTTGTGAAAACCTCTCCCCAGCTACTTCCTGCACACCAGCCTCTCTCCCTGCCTGGGGAGGGCTGCAGGCAGCTCCCACTGCCCAGCCCGGGAGCTTTGCAGGCTGCTCTTGTGCTGACACCGTTTTTCTGTAAAATGCAGCCCCGGTGGTCCTCCCTCCACACCCCCAGCCCTTGGCTTTCCTGTGACATCTCAACTAGTGCATTGTGTAACCTCACAAGCTTCCCTGAGCAGCTCTGTGTGGCTTTCATTAGCTGCCAGCTTTTGAACATGACACAGGCACACACATCGGTCCCTGACAGATCCAAAGGCGCAGTAGTTTTATTTATGAGTGGATTTAATGCTAGCCAGCTTCAAGATCCTGCTGCCATCAGCCAAAAATGCATGCAGGCAGCATTTAACTAAAACCCCAAGTTCTACACATTTTACAGTGAAGATTGAAAACCAGGTTAATTTCAGTTTGGTGATGACTTGCCTTTTTTTTTTTCTTTTTTAACTTTTCATTGAAGAGTAGTCAAAGAAGTTACAGTTATATATTTTGGAGCTGGGATCAGGAAGACTGAAGAACAGGAAAGACTTCCTGACAGCGAGATCTATTAGTCAATGGAGCAGTCTCCCAAAGGAGGTGATGGGAGCACAAGCAGTGCTTTAGCAGAGCTAAAGCCAGTATTAAGTGCTCTGAGTGATGCAGCCAGCTCCAGAGGATTGCCATGAGACATGGCCCTCAGCAAGGCAGGCCTGCCATTAGCCTGCTAATGCACATCTTGGCCTGGCCAACTGCTAGTGGGAATAGCTCACTGACTTAAAAGGTCATTAACAAGAAAATATTAGATGATTTTTTAATGGCAGGGGCAGCCTCTGCAATATGTCTTCCATTACAAAGAGTGATTATTAGTAGGGAGAAGAAACAAACAGTTTTCATTAGTATTTGTATTAGGGCTTATTCATTAGCTCTTCTGTAAGATACCTAAAAGTAAAAACCACTAAATTGCTCAGATCCCCTTCATGTCTAAATTGCCCTGTAGAAAACAGTCCTTCCCAGTCTCTTTCTAGCATTACCAAAGAAATAAAAAAGTACAAACCAGCAATTACAAAGGTTTAAGACTGGGAACACAGATTTATAATCTCTACCTTAGAAAGCAAACAAAACCAAGACAAATTGAAATGCTACAATTCAGGCAAACCCCAACCTTATAAACTTTTCCATGAGGAAGAATATAATTGGTGAGGGGAGGAAGATTAAACTATTTTCCAGAAGGTTTTAGTGTCAGTACAAAATCCAGCACTTGGAACACCTTCCTTACAATTTTCTAGTATCACTGCACTGTGCAGCAGGAACATTGTCTCAGTGGTTTAGCTGATAACTTTCAAACACCTTGTATTTAGACTTTAACCTTAATACTGAATGTCTGGAATCTGATACTCACTTTAGTGTCCTGATCCATCAGGACACTATAAACTGTACAGGCTACCAGTACTAGATCTATACTAAGAAGAAGGTCTGTCCATGTATGATTTGATATTTCTATCACTCTGAAGAGATGGAAATCCTTTGGAGGGTGGACAGAGAGAGGAAAAGGATTACTGTTTGGTTTTAAAAGCAGACTCACCCGTGTAACACCAAAGCCTGCCTGCACTGTTGAATTTGACCTTCATCTCAATGGCAACATTTCTGTTCTTCAGAAAGTATGGGGTAGAAAGAGAGAATTGGCAGAGTCATCTCAGCAGCTGATCCATTCTCCTATCTCCAAGTCTGTCAGGGCAGGGGTTCAACAGGAGCAGGGCTAAAGCAGCTGTGCCCTAGGGAGCCTTCTGACAGCCAGCACTAAGGAAGACATGGTACCTGTAAAGACCAATGACCTTGGGCCAGTTAAGTCTGTCAGGGACAACTCTTGATGTGCATCCACACACACCCCATGCTGGCCATTCCAGCTGCTGGAACAGTTGTGTGGAATTAGCTGCATCAACAGAAAACAATTGAGTAAAATACCTGTTGTCAGTGGCCCAACCCGTGTTACCTGTGCTTGTCTGTAACCCAACAATTAGATCCATCGTTAGCAGCTTGGCTTAATTATAACTTAGAACTTCTCCAAGCATAGACTTTGCTCAAGACTTTAAATGATTATAATTAATTATGCAGAAAGCCTGAAGTGTCTTCTTATCCACTGTTAGAATTATTTTTTCCTTTATCTGCATTGACACCAGAATGTAGATTCATAAAGGAACCAGGCTGTCAACTGAAAGATTAAAAAAGAGGCATCTTTTGTAGAAAAACACACAGAGAAACATTTTTGATATCCTATGTAAAAAGAAGGCTTCAGAATTTTTAAATCCTGACTAAGAGATGCAAAAAAGGAATATCATTCTACCCTATACTTGTTCAGACCCACTCCTTATAGGAACCTTTTTTTTCTTGCCTCCCATTTAAAAAGCTTTTTGCACCCTCCCCAAATTCCTGCTGTTATCAGAGATCTGGTATTGGGCAGCTGGGCCCCAGCCCGAACCAACTGCTTGAATCCTAACCAGTAAAAAGCAAACCACATAATTAATGCCAGAAAAAAGGGAAGGGGAAGGAAGGGGAAGGAAGGGGAAGGANTTATGCAGAAAGCCTGAAGTGTCTTCTTATCCACTGTTAGAATTATTTTTTCCTTTATCTGCATTGACACCAGAATGTAGATTCATAAAGGAACCAGGCTGTCAACTGAAAGATTAAAAAAGAGGCATCTTTTGTAGAAAAACACACAGAGAAACATTTTTGATATCCTATGTAAAAAGAAGGCTTCAGAATTTTTAAATCCTGACTAAGAGATGCAAAAAAGGAATATCATTCTACCCTATACTTGTTCAGACCCACTCCTTATAGGAACCTTTTTTTTCTTGCCTCCCATTTAAAAAGCTTTTTGCACCCTCCCCAAATTCCTGCTGTTATCAGAGATCTGGTATTGGGCAGCTGGGCCCCAGCCCGAACCAACTGCTTGAATCCTAACCAGTAAAAAGCAAACCACATAATTAATGCCAGAAAAGAAGGAAGGGGAAGGAAGGGGAAGGAAGGGGAAGGAAGGGGAAGGAAGGGGTTATCCTGCAAAGAGAGGTTTCCCACTCGGCTTTCCAGTGCCTACCCGCAAGATGAAGACATAAATGTTAGGACACCACAGAGCGCTCTTCAGGGCAGGCCGTGCCAAAGTCCCGCACGCTCTCCCGGACGTTGTGGCTCGCTCCGGCCGAAGGAAGGCGGGAGCCCTCTAGGGGTGGCACAGGGAGGCAGGAGGGACATGGGGCACCTGCTGAGCCATTCTCCTTCTCCGTGCCCACCCTCTCCTGCCTCCCCTTGGCACAGGAGCGCTGTCCTGGCATGTGCGAGGGCTCAGCAGCTGAAGGCCTGCACAGAAAATCAGGCTGGGTACAAGGAAGTCCCAGACTTTTTCCTGGAAGGGCTTACTCTACAGCCTGGAATATGATGTGGGAAGTCTCTTTTCTGTGGTTGGTTCAAGCCTTTCAAGGAAAACAGAACATCACCAAAGTGCAGACTGCAGTCCTGGAGCTAGCCTGGCTCACCACAGCATAGCTGGAATTTTTTCTTCTAGGCTATGCAAAAAGGACTTGGTTTTGCCTTACTGTGTGCCTCAAGCATACTGTGAACTCTTGTATAAAATGAGCAGGTTTATCTTTGTCAAGGCTTGTTCAAAATAGCTCTTTCCAAGTGCTACTTCTATTTGAAGGCTAGGTAACAGCTGCAGCATTTAAACATTTAAATATTTTCTCATTCTAATGAGAACTTAAGATCCTTTCCAAACAGCTCAACATAACAACATGAGAATGTGGCAAGCCCAAACTTCAAAACATTTTGACTCCAATAAAAAAAAACACCCAAACCAAACAACACCCAAAACAAAACACAAGCATCAAAAAGCATCTAACGAGATATTAAGAATTTGCTGTAGTGCAACCAATAACAGATTTTGTTAGAGATCCAAACCAGAAGAGTGCAAGAACAGCTTAACCCTTGGAAAAAAATCCCAATAAGGTCTTTTTTTTTGGCTTTGGTTTTTTTTTTTACTGCAAGAGATATTGACCATAAAAGACCTGCACAGTTACATGAGTAAAACTGCAGTATCAGTTGGGTGAAACAGGTAAATACCCATTACAGTCTCTACATGTAATTTACAAACAACTTTCTGCATGATATATTCAAGGTTATGCTTGATTTCTTAAAAAAAATTAAAATTAGAGTCAGTAAGATGAAAGCCTGTAATCTACATTAGTGCTACTTGAATAGCAAACTTGCTCTAGATGCAGAAAATGTTTTATCTATCCCTCACCAAATGGCAGAGATGTGAAGTCTGCATTACTAGGAGAGCCCATATTTCTTAAAGTTCTCCCAGTCTCTGAAGAAGCACTTCTGCTCACTCCATTTCCCAGGTGGAGAGGACAGGCATTTCCAGGCTGTTGGCAGAGCCCTGGTTTTGGCTGGGATAGAGTTAATTTTCATCCTAGTAGCTGGTACAGTGCTGTAGTTTAGATGCAGTGTGAGAATAATGTTGATAACACAGTGATGCTGTGGTTGTTGCTAAGCAGTGCTTACTCTAAATCAAGGACATCTCGGTCTCCCAAGGCTCTGCCAGTGAGGAGGTGCACAAGAAGCTGGGAGGGAGCACAGCCAGAACAGCTGACCAAACTGGCCAAAGGGCTATTCCTTTACATTCACTTCCATTGAATTAATGACTGTTTCTTGCTCAAACCTTTCAGCAACAGAGCCTGCAATGACTGGAATCCTGGAGCAGAAGGTTGGCTCTGAGCCCCATGTTGAACACATGGGTGGTGGGGATCTGTTGGAGGAGAAGGAAAACAGTCACGAGTACGACAGCACAGCCAAGAATCAGCAATGCCTGGATTTCATCTCCTATTATTCAAAAGGAGACAGCAAAGCCAATGTTGGGCAGCAGCAAGGACAAATAACAGTGATGTCCAGTCCTGTTGTCAGCTGCAGCTGGAATGGGCTCAGACCTAGAAGAAGGCAGCGCCCTTTGCTGGGAAGCACCAGGGATTCCCATGAGACACTGGAGTGACTTTGTTCAGCTCTGTGTGGTTATTGGCAAAGATCAGCTGTAGTTGCCTTTGGACTGTGGAGTTACCTGGCTGATGGATTCCCACAGCTGCCTCACAAAACCACGGAAGAACAGTGGCAGTCAGCTGCTGCTTGTGCTCCCTGGTGAGCCCAGTGAATCACAGGCTGGAAAACTGCTGCTAAACCGAGTCAAGCAAATCCCCAGCCTACACTTTTCTGGGAATTTGCTGCTTTTTTAGAGATTATTACAAGTGAAGTTTCACCCCTGCAATTCTTACCGTTAAAAAAATAAAATAAAAACAAACCAAAAAAAGACATTTAGAGCCATGAAATGGAAGGTATTTTTAAGACTTGAGGTTTGATTTGAAGTAGGTTCAAGCATGCCCACAACATCTTGACCAGAATACACTTGATGATTCATTATGGTTATACTTATTTTTGTATTTCAAGAAATACTTTATCTGTTTCTCTATGATGCAGTATTCTGGGTTCCTGCAGACTTTTATTCTCTTCTCTAAGATAAATACAAAAGCATTTAGACAAACTTCCTGAAAGATTGCATCTCTCAGATCCCCTTGTTAAAGCTTGCCTTTTGTCAAGTCTCCTGTCTCTGTCCTGCTCTCCTTATGTCTTCCTCTCCTGAGGATATGAACACCTGCACTTCAGAAACAATCAGACAGGTTAGCTTAGCTTCAAGCCTTACTTGTATTTCAAGTTACCATCCCTCTTAGAATTGTCTCTGTGTTCTGTAGTAAATTACCCCTAACCTACTCTGAGAATTCATTCTCCAGCCTTTCCAGTTCAGTGGTCAAAACCCACTTCTTTAACAAGTATGTAAGTAAATAAATTGTCACCATGTCTGGCTGCAACAGGGGCTTTCAGATCATTATCCTGTTACCACCAGACACAGGCAGTACACCCCACTTAACCTGCATTGTCACTGTGGTCAGCTGGGAAAAAGAAGGAACAGCTCAAATCAATGAATCAGAGGTACACAGTTCTGCAATAGTTTCAGTGACATTCATCTTTTCAAGTAAGCACACTGTGTAATCCTTCTAGTGCTTCCACTGATCTCTCTTCCCAGAAAAGCCCTATGGAAGAAGGTAAGGTGGTGAGACAGGGTAACCACTCAAAGATTTGCAATATGATCTACATGAAAAAAGTTGCAACATGAGGTACTTGAAATGTTAGAATGAATTAGATCTTTAAGAAAAGAAACAAACAGTTCTTCAAATCACTATACTTTATTAATACTTCAGAACCATCAGATCCTACAGTGGCAAGGTCTTATCCCCACCTGTTTCCAATCACTGTTTGAAACAACTTCTTGCAATATGCAAATAGATACATGAGGCACTGTGTGAATACAAAAGTGACAGTACAAAAAAGTCCCAACAATTAAACCTCATGCAATACATACATATATAAAAAAATATGGTAATGTAGCATAATACACACAAGCACTATTAGAACAATCCATGTAAATGAATGTACAATATGCATAGCATTTAATGATTAATGACAACAGGTTTTTGACCTGTGCATAAAACCAGTCAGCTTAAATAAGAGTTTTAAGAGACTAGATAACTGGTTAAGGCACAGCTTATAAAACCTGCTGTACTGCAGCTTTTCTGCTCAGGGTCACAAGTGCAGATAGCATACAAAATAAATAAGGACTATGAATCTACAAAACTTGGCTAACAGCTCCTATTTCAAAGTCACTGGCCCTCTTACTTTCATTCAAGGTTCATCAGCCAACACAGTGGCAAGAAATGTGCCTAAAGCAACAGCTCTGCTCTTGTACTGCTTTAATACTGATAAGAAGATATATTTTTAAGTCAGCAGGAGTAATTACAAAGGTCTCACCACTACTCACACACAAGACTGGAGTTACAGTACAGGGCAGACCCTGAAGAATGGCACTGACTGAGAGGTTGCTGAGCCTTGGGCTGTGCTGCTGCTCCCACCCTGTCTGCTCAGCCAGCTGGGGCAGGAGAGAGAGCTGGGGAGGGGAAGGAAGGCAGAAAGTTTTCCCCCCACTCTCAACAGTGCAAATGTTTGAAAACATAAACAATCTGCAGGAATAAGGAAAGACAGAGACAAAAATGTTTCTGAAGTCCTGTAATCAGAGTGAGAGCTATTGTTACCTGAAATAAGCTTAAGTATTCCTATGGAGTAAGATACAATAGCAGGATTTTCTTCTTACATATCCAATACTGGTCCATGCCAAAGCAACAGTTATTGTAGTCTCTTACCTTCCTAGCTGACATGGTTCTTTTTACACTCTTGGTGTTGCAGGCCTCCAGAGATGGGACCAAATTCACTATGGACACACATGAAGTGAAAATTACAAAGTGGCAATTAAACTGACTTAACAGCCAACAGATTTTATAGCCTAAAAAGCAGCATTTTGAGGATGGAGAGGGTGACAATGTAAAAGGACATAAAAGATAGAGAAAAAGAAAATTGGAAAGAAAATAGGAAGGACACAGAGCAAAACTGACTTTCAGAAGAAGTTAAAAGTAATTAAAGTCATTAAGTTAAAGGAACTTAGAGTTAAAAACTTTATATTGGCCTTTTTTGTCAGTATAAAGTTTTGACCCCAAACAAAACAAGTATCTTGCTATTATTAAATACACTGAAGAAAAAAAGTGGGAAAAACAAAGAAAGCAGCATTAATCATGCAATATTCAGCTGAATGCCTTTTCACAGAGTTACAAAGGGGACCACAGAAAAAAGGAAGTACTTTTATTGCCATGAGAAGGTCCCCATGGGATCACCCTGCTTCCCTAGCTATTATCTCTTTACTGCTGGACATCCAAAAAGAACCATCATTGCTTAGATAAAATGATAAATAGTTCCTGGCAGGAATGATGGTCACACATTCCAGCTCCATTTGCCAAAGCAACAAACCTTTTACCTGCCTAATGTATGGCCTCAAAAGGGATAAATAAAGGGATAAAACTTCAAGCAGTGATCCACTAGATCAGAAAGGACCAATGACTTTCCTGTATATGGAAATCCAGAACCATTTAATCAGTAATAACTTCAGTATTTGATATATTAATATCTCCTGGAAATCAGTAATCAGGCTTTATAGTTGAGAGAAAATTCAATAGTCAGGATCTAGCTAGTCACAAAGCCCAGATATATTTAACTTCGTAAGGAGCTGAATGTATCTTGTCTCTTCCACTAAAATGCAAATAATAAGACACAAAACTATGACTGAGAGGAGTTTGTTATCAAAATAAAACAGACATTACAAAGCAGCCAAATTCATTTGCTTGAAACAGTGGTTTTCAGCTGACAGTACACTGCCAACTCTTCTAGGCTGCTTTTTTTTTAAAAATTCCATTGTTTGCATTCCAAGAAGCTTGAAAACATTTCTTTTCCTATTGATTTTGTCCCCTTCTGCTTTAAAAAAGCTGCATCTTGCTAAATTTTCAATGTGGCCAACACAGCTGTCCCTTGTTTATTTTTGTGTGCACCAGCAGCAGTGTGTGCAGCTTGGAACACACATTAAACCAGGGACACTGAACAGCTTGTGAGCATTCAGGTCTGATGGGTCACACTAAAACAAAGGTTTAAGTGATTCTCTGGAAAATTTTGGTTTCCTGTTCCATGCAGAGATAACTTTATCTGTCACAAGAGCCCACCAGCTCATTTTAAGATTATTTTAACAAGTGTCTATCTGTTCAGAGGTGCAGTCACTCCTTCAAGTCTCCATTTGTTTACTTCTCAGCTGACTTGACTTACATAAATAAAAATAGCTTTAAATTAAATAACATCCAAGAAATATATTAAGCCCAACCAAAACACATGCAGAAAGCATGTCTGGTTTAGCTCTTGAGAGCTGTCAGTGCTGCAAAACAAATACTCCATAGGGCTGGCTGGTTGAGTGGCTCCATTTAGTAACACAGAGGACCAGCCTCTTGGTTTTGGGGCTGTTTGAAAGGTTATGATGAGCTTTGCAGAAACCTCCCTGGTTTCCAGCACTACTCAGATGCAACCAGACCCGCTATATATTTGTGTTTAGGGTGAGCACATCATGCAGATTGGGAAGTTTTGCACTCATTTGAAAGCTCATTCCTCTCCTTCTCCAATCCTTCCTGAGTGGCATTTTGTTCATCAGAAAGGTTTCCTCCTCAAAAAGGGGGAACAGACCATTCTATCCTAGTAGGAATCTGTCTGAAGGCACAGGCCCAATTGCAAAAGGGACAGTAATAGAACTAAGCAAAGAAATTTAATTCAGGCTTAACCAGAGCTAAATTATACATGAATCATCTGCAATCTGCTCTGTTGTGGCTAACATCCCCCCACCTTCTCCCTAAAGCATTTGCTTGATACTTCAGTACTATAAGACTAGAAACAGAGAATGCCTGGTGCTGCACATTCAGTACCTGCATTCACAAGAATACAAATAATTTAAGCAACAGAGTCAAACTTGCACTAAGAGTAGAACTGGAATATTAACTTCAGCTTTACTGTCTATGTCCTTTACAGAGTGAGAATATTTGCTGTTCACCTTTACTGCAATGCCATTTACAAATACGATTTACAAAAGTTCTTAGCCACTTGTTCTGGAAACACCTTTTTAAGGTTAGTTTTTAAAGTCTTTAGGTTAGTTTTTAGGTGTGTTGGGGTTTTTTTTGCCTGGGAGGGAAGCTTTAACCCCAAAGAATTGATTTAAGCTATCAACTGAACACAGGTTTTCCAGTTCAATCAGCCAAATTATCTCCAGGGTTCAGAAAGCAAGAGAAGCACTTTTCCCAACATCCAACAAAAAAGCTGAAATTTTAGTGGCTCCTCATGACAGAAGGTTAATGACACTGGAAATGCTTTTTAAAAGAGCAGTATCACATCTGACTTTGAATTAAGTGTCTATTAAATGCTATTAAAGTCATCACTGTGATTAACACTACTCTGCTGCCAGCACTGCTGTAACCACTTGGTGCCCAATTACTCATCCTGCAGGGCTCACCATCCCCTCCACTCATTAACACACTCCACGTTTACTCACGGCAGCACTTGCACAGTGACCAGGAACTGCAGAGGCTGGGTGCTCCCTCTTAGCACAGCTTTACACAGGAGGATGTTTGCAAAAATCCATTTAGGAGCATTAGCTTCCAAGGTAGCATTGAGGGGTCACAGTAAGTCACCTTGGACACTTTCAGTGCTATTCCTTCTTTGGCTGTTTGAAGACAGAGTTATCACAGCTGAGCTCTGCCTTTTTAAGGGGTGTGTTTCTAATTCTTTCAAGCACTGGTATTTCACTCTAAAGAACTGACATTTCTAGCTCTATTTTCCAGCCCACTTCCTTTTTAAAATAGGCATTAATAATAGTTAAATGCATTCTTGTCTTTCTCTTTCACTCCTCCATCACTCAGAGGGTGGATTTTACTTAATCTCTCTGTCCTAAAATTTTTCATGCATTTCTCTCATCTGTATTCTCAGGAAAAAAAAAAAAAGCCAAAATGAACCCCCCACAAATGTTATTTGTAAAATTTTAATCTGGTCTCTATCAGACTCAGAATATTCAGTCATAGGTGTGCGACTTGGAAGGAGAGGATGGGGAAAGGAAGGGAAAATAGAAACATGAATAAGCAAGAGATGTTGAATACCCACTAAGCAGAACAACTGAAGCCAGTTTCCATCCAAACAACAAAAGAATTTAAGTGTGCTCTGTTTTAAAAATTCAGGCTCCTTTAAAGAGCAATTTTTCTTCTGCTGAGTACTAAACTGCAGCAGCAGACATTCATTTGGAGTCTAGTAAGACATGAAGATTATTGAACATTTGTCTTGAATCTTTCAGCTAATTTCTACAGCTTCCCTCCAAACCATGTTTAGGATTTTCCAGCAGATGACACATTAGGAATTACTTATTCTAGCAGTGGGATACAAACTGCCTTTTTTGACCCATTACAATTTCTGTTGACCTGACCAGACTTTTTAAAGGTAGTAAGAAGTCTCTGAAAATAAGAGAAATACTTTTAATCCACTCTGTAATCTCTACGAGTTCTCAAAGACTGTTCCTATCCATTTACAGCTCAAAGAGATGAAGCACTGTGTCAGTCAATGAATGCAAATATAAGGGAGCAGCTTTTAAGAATGCAGAATTTCTTCCCTAGAGCATTGCTTGAGAATTAGATTTTATGATTGCCACAGACAGCTTTCTAAAGGCCCACTTCACTTAGCTCCTATAAAACAGAAATTACCAAATTTGAGACAAAAAAGGATACTCACATAGCTGCAAGCATCCATCAAATGACTTAAGACTTTCTTTCCTCTATAATGCAAATCTGCCCAGAAAAGGTTAGAAAAAAATCATTACAAAGAGTTTGGCTTGCTCAGTCCCCTTCACATTTGAGGAAATTTGGCAAATTTCAGAAACTAAACCATATTATAAACTTACCAACATTTCACATCTTCCTTCATAAATATAATAATTTTCCCCTCTCCTGATAACCCTCAGATAAAAATGAAATCAAACAACTCTGCATGGTTCTTACAATACTAATAACAGGACTATTTCCCAGACACCAAGAGGCAGTAGTGGTCATCAGGATTTAGCATGGAATTGAATATCTGGCTAGAAATCAAAGAGAGAGGAGTTGATAAATCCAAGGGGATTACTGAAGGAGGTTCACTACAAACACTGATGCCCACCCCACCGGCTGCCATAATGCAAATCCTTCCCTATACATTTTAAGTCAGAAAAGCTCCTGTGGCAAAACAAGGCAGTTGCTGTCTGAGCTGCTGTGAGAGAGGAGGTCACTCATGAATCCCTGCATTTAGAACTGTAGGATCATTCACAGTAGTTCCAGCAAAAGCCTTGGGTCAGTGCATCATCCCACATCAGCAAAGGATCCAGAGACTGTGGAAAGAGACAGTGCTGCTCCATTCTTCCTCTGAGCCATTCCCCCTCTTCTACCTAAACTTCCTCCCCAAGCAACATTAATGCTCACCATATTTCAATCAACAGGACTGACATATTGCAATGACATGTGCTTCTAAATGCAGCATACAATCTTGCTGCCAGATGCAAAGCACTTTTTGTTTAGATGCTGAAATTAATAACAAATTTACCATTGAGCCTTCAGATCCTGTTGAGTCCTGCTAGCCAGGCAAGACAAAACACAACCACAGGCTCTAGCACATAATGAATAGAGCAGTTGTGCAACACCCTCACATATTCATTACAATTCTTTCATCCTCTGAGCTTCACAGCTCCTTAGAAAGTTATTCAGACCCAAGAGGTTCATGAAGTGTGGCCAAATTAACTAGCAATTAATAAAGAATTGTTACTAAATTGTTTCTAGTTCATGTTACTAAATTTTCTTGTGAAGGCCAGAAGTTACTTCTTTTTAAATGAAATAATTACTCAGATTGTTACTTTATGATTAAATCTCCAGAGCTTTCTGCACAGGGCAGGGAGTAAGTCACAGTGAAGCTTTTACTACAAACCACAAGATTTGGCAACAATGAAAGAGAAGTTTTCTTGAAACCTAGTTACCACTAATATAATTCACAAACTGAAACATTTAAGTGCAGCAATGAAAACAAAAAGTCACATTTTAAAAATTAGGAACTGGCTTACTAGACTATGATAGGCAGCCAGAAATCCTCGGGTGAAATATTTAAGGCACTTGAGGGTAGTCAAGTTTTTTTTTTTTTACACCAGACAATAAAGACAGAGCCACTTTAAAACTCCAGTTTAAATAAAAACCACAACAAAACAAAATAACACTGCAAAACATTCCTCCTAATGTAAAGTTCAGAAAATTAACAAACAAACACTTACAATAAAAATAAATTTCTCCTTTGTTATAGGACACAAAATAGTGGCAGGAGGAGCACATTTACCTGCTTGAGCACACAAACTGTAAAGATCTCTCTCAAATACCACAAGAGGGGTCTTTCCAGGTTGCCAAATAGCCAATGAGCATGTTTGTTAGGGAGACATAATCAGTGGAGTTAAATATCAGATTCCAGTTTATAAACCAGAGCATCCCAGAAAGAAGCTGATTTTCTATCATTTCCCCTGGGATATTTCTAGCTAGTTTTCCTGCTTTTCTGGAGCATCCAGTTTTATTTTCTCCTCTCCATACACACAAATGTCAAATGTTTCTATTTGAATAAAGAGGCCACATCATTCTTGTAGTATTTTGGTACAAACCAAAAGCACCTTACACAGCACACTGGTGTCACCCAGTCCCTGCACCCCGAGCCTGCTCCTACAGAGCACTCACAGGAAGAAGCTTTTCTGTGGTGGGGACAGCTTCTCCCCTCCACCTTTCAAAGCAACATCACAGTTAAGTACAACATAAGTGCTTTTTTTAAGCACTAATTTAGATTTCCATTCAGAATTCATGAAATGCATATTCTCATCCATTAGCTTATACCTATTATGGTTTCTTACCACTTCCAGGACAGAGGGATATGACCACAGCCCTGGGATACATTTTAATGTCTGCTCCCAGAGATGAAATAGCTGTACAAATCTTCACATCATTTTTTGAGGGGAGGAGGGAAAAAAGGGAGAAGGAAAAGACAAATGGGAACTCAGTAAAGGGGGTCTTGCATTTCTGTTCCACATTTGTCCATTTGTCTTTTTTCCTGATACATTTTTCCCACTGTATTAGAGACTTCTTCAGTGGAAAGCAGTTCTTTACATGAACTTACTTGAACATTCTGGACTAAACAGATTTTGTCACTGTGTGGCTGCTGCCTCACAGCTGAGGAAGTTAAAGGGTGAGCTCTGAGCATCACCATCAGCCCTAGGGCTCTTAGAGTCTCTGAGACAGTCTGCCAGGATGTCCTGAGGATCCCTCAAGAACACCACCAGAACAGTGATGTTGTCACTGGATCCATTTTCCTTGGCAGCAGCCACCAGTCTCTCTGCTGCTTTGAGCCCCACTCCTTTGGTCTGCATCAAATGATCCAGGACCAAGTCTACAACCTCATGGGGCTTGACGGCATCAAAGAATCCATCACAGGCAAGGAGCAGGTAATCTTCTGAGCCAGTCAGCTCGAAGGAATCTCCATCTGCATCCCCAGAAACATAGGGCTTCTGGCAGATGTCACCTGAGAAAAACAAGCAAAGCAAAGTTTTTATTACTTCAGATGTAAACAGGTACTTTCTTTACCCACCCTTGCTTTTACCATCCCCAAGGATGGCCAGATCATGCTCCAGAAGTACCTGATGCAGGGCAAGTGTAGTCAAAAGCCATGAAATAAGCACAGAAGACTTATGTTTCTTTAAGGGTGCTTGGAACCTACCTAAATCCAGTGGGTTTCTAAGCAGTTACTTTAATTAATGCTCCCTTAATTTTGCAGAGAAAATAACGTATTTATGCCTAAGTTTTTTCTCTCAGAAATATATTTGTGCAAGGAGATAGTTAGACCTTCATTTTGCAGATATGCCTCCTGTACAGCCTTCAGAATGCCAGGAAAATCAGATTTTTCTCAGCTAACCAGATATACATCATAATGCCCTAAGAATCTGGTCATTGTGTTTAATTTATCAGTTTTGTATGGATATACTTGCCAAACATGGGTTGTTACTGATCCAAATAGCATTATACAAATGCCATACTAATCTGCTCCCACTCATACATTACATTTATCTACTGTATTGCCCAGGGTTTTTCCTCTTTTTGCCCTAATTGGCAATCAGCAAAGTAAGCTTGCTTAATAAGATTGTGAGAATACTACAATTAACATGCCCTGAATTGCTGGATATTGAAGGAGAATGCAGTGATTTGACTTAAGCAGAAAGATTCAAGAGAAAGAAACATTCATATTAAAGTCAGCAAAACCCCTTCACAATTCAGACATACAAGCACTTAAAAAGGCTAGACAAAATCTTATTGCTTCCTCCACTTTTCCAAATTAAATGCTGCATATTTGTTAAACTACTATAAAACATCACAGTAGTTTAGGCATTTACAGGAAGCAAAATCTTAGTAGTAGAAAAAAATCCAGGACTATCATGGCTAGTATGTAAAATAAAACAACATTTTATGCTCATGGCAAAACCAATAAGCTGATGTAGCTGCAAGCCATGCAAGTCATTGCCTTATGGGAAAGACAGTAAGTTGTTTACTATTTGTTTGATGCTGAGCAAGACACCATTTACAGTAAACACAGTCTCAAGTGGTGTGTTTCAATCAAATTTAATCCAAACTTTCCAGATTCTGATGGTTTATCTCACCAATTGCCCTGGAAACAGCCAAGGTACCATTAACTCGCCAGCAGTCCATGTAGGTTACACAGCCACCCAGGGTCTCAATCCTTGCTCTCTCATCCTGAAAAACAGTGGAATACACTTTGT
Source organism: Anthoscopus minutus (assembly GCA_013399455.1). Lineage (NCBI taxonomy): Eukaryota > Metazoa > Chordata > Aves > Passeriformes > Paridae > Anthoscopus > Anthoscopus minutus. The sequence goes on along the minus strand of VWYI01019937.1, from coordinate 30,252 downwards.
TTGCTGCTACAGCTTCTGTATTTCTATAATGAATATAGCAAACACACAGATCAGAAGCTAGCACAGAAACATACACAGAAACATAGGATTACTGGAACCAAGCCACTACTTTCCATCCCTGCTATGGCTTGTCCACAAAAAAGCAGAATTGTCAAGTTTTTTATCATCATATGCTACCCCATATGGATGAGTAAATTTTCCTGCCACTTCTTCCCATTCCATACAGCAACAGGGTGAATAAATAAATGTTCAGAATGAAACACATGATAACTAAGCTAAGTAACAATGGTCTTGGCATTGTTACTCCTTTAACGACTCAATTGTTACAAATAATTGTGCAATGAAGGCAAAGAGTCATGCAATGCTAGCTAAACTTGCTAAGACCCCATCCAATTTCATGGAATAAAATATTTGGCTATTTAAAATAGGTAGGAAATGCAATGCACTTTAAGCCAGTTAAGCTTTTCAATGACATGACTGCATATAATGAAAGATTTGCATTATACTAACATTTTAAATTGCTATTAATCTCAAATTACTAAGATATTTTTTAAGAGGCAGATTTAAATTCACACAAAAATCCTGTGCAAGTCTTTAATTTCTGCACATTTTTAATAGTCTGAGCAGGAACTAAAATCAGGACTATCAGCACCATTCATTAGTACTTCCAAGCATATAAGGTGTAGGGATCACCTTGTCAAGACACAGGAGTGGATGCAAAACAAGAAATTGTTAATTCCATGCATCCTACCATACAGTATATGTATTTATGTAAAGCACCAAGCACTTAAAAAGGCTTGACTCCAAAAGGTTTCAAGAGAGAATCTGACATCACACTCTTAAGAGGAAAAAACAAGTCAGACTTACTTCTCTTTCTGGTTTGTGAGGTTCCATTAATGTCACAGCTTTCCCTTGCTGCACCAGCATCACCTGAGAGTCCCCCAGCCACGCTATGTGTAGTTTGTTCCCTACAATCAATGCAGACACACCTGTTGTGCCACTCCGCAGCTTCTACAGAAGGAAAACAGGTGTGTCAGGTGAATATTCAACAAGCCCTACCAGGATTATTGCAATATTGCAAACTTAGGTTTAATCACACTCAATTTAATAGATTAGACCTGCTAATCCTAATTCAGGTACTTGAAAAAAAGGGACACTATAGTAGAGAGACTTGACATAAACTATTTATAAACATATTTTCTTATATGCAGATGATTAATACTGTCTCTTATGTTCTTCCTTCTCAATTCCAAAACTGATCTAGGAAACTAAGAGCTCTGTTGTTTAAAACAGAGACATGCAAAAAAGCAACAGGATCTGAATTTCAGTAGAATGAACACTTCACAAACAAACATGTCTCTCCAATCCTTTTCACATTCTCCACTCTACCACTAGCAACTAGAGAGACCTTGCTCCACACAGATCACCTTATCCTTGGGTATTAAATGAGAATGTCAACAAAGGAATTCCCTGTAATGATTAGTGAGATTCCCTGTCCTAGATTCCCTGTAAAGATTAGTGAGAGTCGGATCTTGTGAAATGCTGGTCCCTCTTTTGTACCTCATTGACAGAAATGAAGATACTGACAATGAGTACTTCCACAGTACTGCTATGATAAGAGTTCTCAAAATAGTGTAATGTAGATTTGAAGAAAGAATGTTCATCGTAGCAACTTGCTACGAAGTTTAATCAACAAATTTAATGGACTGAGGAATCTGATTTAAATCACAGAACACATTTTTCACTTACAATCACCAGTGACACTATTGGGACAAGAAAGAGGAACATAGCAATCATATTATCAGGAAGACAGAAATCTCTTTTCCAGGTCAGAGGTAGGACAACAGAACATCTAGAGGCTGCCTGGTTTAGATGAGGAGGCACCAGTATTCTCTCAAATAATTGATATGTCAGAATCATTAAATCACTTTAGCACTTCTTTTCAATTACTCATCTTGAACTCCCAAGCATGCGTTTTCCTCAAAATAAGAAATAACCTGATCAAACAAAACCTTTATATGTAGCATAATTTCATAAAGAAGCAAGTGATTCAAATAAACTGTACTGTCAGAGTTTTCTGGATAATACCACGTTGTCCAACAGTTCTCAGTGTTATTTAAATACAATGGAGTTAATCTCTACCCACTCACCTCTCTTTTGGCTTTGAAAAGAAACATTTCATCTGTCTTCTGGAAAGAGCATTTCAAGGCCTCAGCTGGATTCTTAACTATCTCTTCATGTAACCCAACATTAACATGTAAGTGGGTTGCTGAGTAATTGGCAGCATCCACTCCACCATGGCCATCGAACACCGCAAAGTAAGCGCGATCAACGTCATCCTTTTGCAGGGAGGGAGAGAGAGGAAGACATTCATGTTCAAAACCAAAATAGCTCACAGACTGCTACCAACAAGCAAAGACTTTTTTATTCTGGGCTTTCTTCTATACAAATGGCAATTTAAGTCCATTTACACATGTACAAAATGGATAAAATGGGTACTTTGCAGGCCAATTACTTTTCTTTGTTTGCTGTCCTTCAAAATAACCTGGCATTGAAGCAGCAGACCTCTGGCAGTTTCATGAACTGGCACTTGTACAACTGCTGTTCTCCATATCATAGAATGTCTGTAAGGTCCCTTCCAACCCAAACCAATCTAATTCCAGCCCCTCTGCCATGGGAAAGGACATCTTCTACTAGACCAGGTTGCTCCAAGCCCCTCTCTTGTAGCCCCTTTAAGCACTGGAAGTTGCTATAAGGTGTCCCTAGACCTTTCTCTTCTCCAGGCTGAACAGCCCCAGCTCTCAGGCTGTCTTCACAGCAGAGGTGCCCCAGCCCTCTCGTTGTGTCCTCCTCTGGACTTGCTCCAGCAGATCCATCTCATTTTTATATAGTGAGTTCCAGAGCTGGACACAGCTCTGTGGGTGAGACCTCATCAGAGCAGAGTAGAGGGGCAAGTTCTACTTCCTCAGCCTGCTGCCCTCACTGCTTTTGATTCAGCCCAGGACACGTTTGGCTTTCTGGGCTGCAGACACATCACTGGGTCATACTGAGCTTCTCATCAACAAACACCCCTAAGCCCTGCTCCTCAGGGCTGCTCTCAATCCATACTAAGTTGTGTCAGTCACAAGAACATTGTAACTCAAACAACATAACACTAGGTGAGCTTTCCATCTTCCTGTCTCATAACACAAATCACAAGATCCTCCCTGCATCACTTCTCCATCAGGGCAGTAGCTGGCCTCCAGAAATCTGAGTCAATCTGAGTCACTAAGTCCTTGCTCCAGTGCAGACACGACAAATAACTTATGGCAACAAATCCACAGATCATCCATCACCAGGGCCCTGCGCTTACAGCAAGGTCACAAAGCTGCCCAGCTTCCCCTGCTGTGTCCAGACTTACTGAGAGGCCAAAGAGCTGGTTGAACTCCGGGAGCAGGACGTGGCGATCCTCCATCTTGCGGCGCGCGTTGCGGATGGCGTGGATGGACACCAGCAGGAAACGTGCCAGGGGCCTCAGTGGTGGCAGCTGCTTCTGCCACTCGGAGCACACGTCCCACAGCTTGTTAAAAAAGCAGCGCTGCAGCGGCTCCCCATCCAGCACTGACAGCACACAGACAAAGCAGTGAGTGCTGTGTCCCACTTTCCTACACTACTCCATCTTTTGGCCTGTCTTTCCTTCAAGTTTCTTTCCCTACAGCTACATCCAGCACCCTGCCTTTACAGGCTCTGCAAGAATTAAAATTGGGTCCTGAAAAGAATGTGGAGAGAAAGCTGCAATGGAAAACAGTGTAATAGCGTCTTTACTTGCTAGTTCTTCTTCAAAATAGAGGTTTATCAAGCAGGTGATTACATTACAAAAATCATAACAAAGACCCCAACAAAATCAGTTTAGTATATTAGACATGAATGTTATTATTATGTAAGTAAAATTAATAAGATAGAGTGGCAGGAATTCATACATACTGAAAAATAAAAGGGAATCAAGTGGGCAGAAAAACCTTCAAGATGAGATTGCTGCTGTCTTGGACACAAGGGCTGAAAAAGCACTGGCCTGGCTTTGAGTCAGGTTATGTCCTACTGAACCATTTCCACTGAAACAACAAGGAAGTCTGAAAATGTTTGCTGAGGTCAATGGCTCAACTCAGTTGAGCTGAACAGATTGGAATTTTAAGCTGTTATCTTTCTCTTATAAAATACTCATGGTTGTAGGAGCTGCAGGGACAGAACACTTCCGCTACTCTCCAGCTTTGTCATTATAGAGCAGAACTGTAAACACCCATTGGGCACAGAGTGAAAAGCTGCAGCTAGACACTCAAATCCTTTTCTGGATAGATCCCAAAGATCAATTAATCCAAACTTGTTCATTAGTCTGAATGGCTCAGTGCTTGGCATTGTGTCTAGCTTTGCAACACAGTATCCCTCCAAACAGGTAACAATATAAAGTTTTGTTATTTGAGAAGGAAACCTACCTCCATGCTAAATCAACTCACTTCAAAACACACTGAAAAGAACATTTATAGAGCAAAAATAATTTGCTGGTCACTAGTGTACATTCTAAAGAACTGCAGTGCATGAACTATCTTTCCTATATCTATTTTATCCTGACCTCTGCTAACACTGCTAGCATTAAAGCTCCCTCAGAATTCCTCTTTATAACTCCTGGTTCTCAAGTTCGTGGTTTTTTTTCTTCAGTAACAGTGGCTGACCAGCTTCAGATGCATCTCTGGGCCTGAAGACTTGAAAGCTTAAATTTAAATACACACCTTTGATTAACAGCCACTACATACTAACCAAAATTACTTTCAATTTGCTTAATATGTAGGTGTTAATGGTCAAGCTATAAAGACCTTGAAATATTAAATCATCCCATACACAAAATAACAAAACAGGACAGCATCTCAGACAGCCTTGCCTACAGCAGTTACTTTACATATCTCTAAATATCTAGACTCAAACTGACCAGAAGACACATACTGCTGTTTAAATATTAAGCTTGTGAATTCTGACAAAGAATTTAGTACCTTAACAGCAGAAATGCTTCTGCAGTGTACCACAAACAGTGGCACTCACACGTGCACACACACACCCCCACTGTTACTTTTATATAATCACTTCTCTTTCATTCCAAGAATGCTTTTTTTTGGCAGATCTATTACTGCAGTGCAGGAAGAGAGTCCACACTGTGCTGTAGCATGAGGAACAGCTTTCCTTCTAATTGTACAGTTAAAGTGATGTAATGGCAATTACAAGATAGGGGAAAACAAGTACAGTCCAAGGGTGCAGAAAAATGAACACCTTTAAAGCAGCTATTCATTGCTGAGATCAGGCAATGCAAGTACCTGAACAATGAGAAGATTTCCATCCTGTTTGATAGGGGAATGAATGGTCAATAGAGATTTGATCTAAATGGCAATGGTGACACAAGAATGAACAAACAAAATAGACAGAAATATGTAAAATGGAAATTAAAGAAGGTTTCAACCACCAGAATAGGGAGGGCTCTGGGGCATCTGTCAACAAGGAATAGTGAGAAAAGATGCAAACTAGTTCAACATGAAACTCATCCAAGGATTTTCCAACTCTGTCTGCACTATCATAAAAGTAGGCTCCGGTCCTATCTTTATGGCCTTCAGAATAAAACAACAGCCTGAATATTCTACAAATATCCCCAATATATAGTAACCAGAGACATCAGAGGCTTGTGACCAAGAAATTGTCCATGTCCTATCAAATTCTTCATTACCCCTTGTTTCTAAACATTATTTCTTTATTATTCAGATAGAGTTCATTTAGGTTTGTGGGCCCAAGATTTTACATAAAACATAGAACTACAGATTACAATCCTAGGCTCACAAATGCATAGCAGCTCATGCCTCAGAGATAATTACATGGGACTCAACAAAGAGTTCCTAGCACAGACTGCAGGATGCTCTGGTAACATTTTCCAACTGCTTTGTGCAAACCTACATAATTATCCAAGGTGAGTTACAATATGCTGCCTCTGACTTTCCTGTAGAGGCTGCAGTGACCTGGTCACACCGAATTCATATTTGCCAGCTCCCCCTCAAGGCAGAGTCTTGCCCCAGGCCAGGTTAGCTGCAGTGAGTGAAGGCCACAAGCATTAAGGTGAGAGATGACATAATCAGGGTGCAGCATGACTTAATTAACTGAGTTCCCCCTCCTGCTGCTTCAGACTTGGACATGAATGCTGCAAGAGGCTTCTGGGAAGTGTCATATCCTGGCCATTGCTCTGCTCTGTTTGGGGCATGCTGAACTGCCTTTCAAGCCATTCCAGGGAAATGGAAGGGTGAGTATTTCCTCTTACAGAACAGACTGGTTTGCCTAAGACATCTCTTTTCCATTTTTTCTTCTACTCTGCCTACATCCTGCTCCATTTAAATTCTTGGCACTGGGACTGAAGGTTTGGTGAAGTCGAATGTTAAACACTTCAGCACGTAAATGCAGTAGGACCATCTGTTACACAAGGCACACACCCAGTACTCAGTCACCAAGGTCTGTTCTCTCTCCAGTTCACTCAAGAGAAAATGCAGGCATCAGGTAGAAGACAAATGCAAGGCTCCTCTTCCCTCAGCATCCCACCTTTATAGGGGAAGGTGGGGAGAAAAATAATCATTGACAAAGTCAGATTATTGAGCCACTTGCTGAGAGAAAGATCTGGCGTTTCAGGATGTTCAAGATATGGAAGAATCAGAATTTGATTGCCAAGACAAGAGCAAGATGGTTTATATGGATGAATTGAAGGTGTTGGTCTGGCTGTATGACAACTGTGGTGATATCAATGTCAAAACACAGGAGTAATTAGCTAAGGTTGCTCTACCAAAGGGAAAAGGGCACACTCTTCCCTTTCAGAAAGCCAATCCACAGGATCAGTCAGGGCTCCAGACACTGTTTGCATGTTGCCCACAAAACTAGCACAGCTTCCTTTCATCCTGCAGATACAAAGAAGTTTCATTCACTGCTGCTTGCCAAACAGCCTAACCAAATAAATCTGGGAAACATTTCAAAACACTGAAGTCTTCTGAAAGACAGCCTCTGGGAAAACCACAGACAGAAGAAGTATACTTACAGGTGAACCTTTCCTCATCTCCTTCTCCTTCTGTTTCCACATTTTGCAGCTTAAATTCAGTCAAGTCTGTTTGGAGAACTTCATCAACTGCAGCATGGATCAATGATGCTGTGAGAAGTGGTGAAACATCTCTGCTGGTAAGAAAAGGAAGGGAAAGCAAAATAGATTGCATTAGTTTAAACTGAGCTACAACCTCACAGTGTATGGCTGGTGACCTCAGACTTAGAAACCATTACCCACAATAATACAAGCTTCATTAGTAAACTAGTAGAGCAAACCATATGTTCAATATTTATTCACACAAATCTTTAGTAAGATCCTCAGTTAGACAACTGCTTTCTCAAGAATGTAAAGAGGAAGAAGTGCATGAATCATATTTTCAAACAGTTGCCTTACACTCCAGTCACAGATGGTACCTCTTTCTCTTGAGCTCTCAGATGGAAACTGCTACCTTCAATTCCAGCCTCTGAACACACACATTTTGTTTCTACTCACTATACAGCATTTCTTGTTGCAGTCAACAATCTTACCACAGACAGTATCAAGATCTCAGCATTGTGGTAGATGCAAATCTCTAAAAAAGTTACTTGGAACTCTCCTTCTCTGCACAAGAAAAGCCATGCTTAGTGCTAACCTCCAGCCCTTATTATTCAGTTTATTCTGACTGGAAATTTTTTCAAAGAAACCACCCAGGTAAAAGATGCTAAGACTGGAGTCTAGAATAAGAAGAGACTGCAAGACTTGTGATTTATACAAAGCTTTTAGGTAGGCATCTAGAAGACAATAATGCTACATGATCTGCTTACCATCTCCTGTTCACTCAATGCTTTATTCATTGCTTTACAGGAAGCATATACTTGCTATAATGTTTTTGAACCTGTAAACAAGTAAGTCCCATCCAACTCCAAAAGGAGGCTACTATAAAATAACTCCTATATTCACTCATGGCAAGCATTAACTACAGTACATATGTTCCAGCCATTTTCTATGAGCACAATGAAGAATAAGCATCAACATCCATAAAAAGCCACTTTATCCATTGTTCATGGAATGTTTGACTCCCACAAGGTATCGAATTACACAACCAAAGCAAATACCACATTAAGGCACCTACAGCAAGTCAAGGACAAGATTTTGTTTTGCTAAGAAACATTAAGAAAGTTCTGCACATAAAACTGGTTAGCTGGGGAGTGTGAAATGGTGGAAGCAGCTGGTCTGTGATGTTGCTCAGTGATGAGTGGTTTGTGTGTGCAAAGGGGCAGGGAGGGGGAGACGGCAGGGTTTTAGATCCCAGTGACAACAAGCTGTAATGCATTTTGCCATTGTGCTCCTGAAAGAGGGGCCTTGTCACATCCTCACAGCCGTGTATGAGTACCTCCCATGGCAGCAAACAGAAAGCATTGTGTCAGTCAGCAGGCTCCAACACAGGCCTGCTTTATGCCACACATTCTGCGGCACTGACAGCCCAATTTAATGAGTTATTTCGGTACTTCAAATAGATGGCAATGTGTTTGCAGGCCTTTCAGTGCTAGCTGCAGTCATGTCACATCAAGGGAAAACAGAATGTGGCTTTTTATTTCTTTTTTAAGGCTAATATGTTTAAGGGAGTCAGTTCCTTTCCTAGCTCAGTTAAAGTAACAATGCCTGCTTATTATGACTCTGACACTGACAGACAACCTTTTAAAAGGTCAGGCAAGAAATACACCCAGAACAGATATGGCACCCCCTGCCCTCCAAAATCTTTCTTCCTGTTTTGTTTGCACAAGAGAAAAAGAAAGGACTATTAAAATATAAGCCCCACAAACAATGTCAGATGTGTGTTGATGCTGCTGAAAGTCAGAAGCTTTAGTCAAAGCACACTTCAGCTCCAAGAATAGAGACAACAAACATTAAGAAAAAAGTGATGCATTTTGCTGCACAGTGAGAGCCACAGCTTCAAACATCTTCAGAATTTCTCTGCTATGCTGGAGGAAAAAAATCAAATCTAGCCTGGGTTCACAGCTCAGCATCAGAAGAGGGCTTAATATTTTGATTTTAAACCTTGAGCATTTCTGCTTTCCAGAGTCCAGGATTGCTGAACTGCATCCATAAAAAGCAGCTTATATAAAAGGAAATCTACCAACTGCTATAATGCACAAGTCCTGTATAAACCTCAGCTTACAGGATGCCTGTAACTATGAAAAAATTTACAAATTATGTCACATCCTTCAACTTTTTCCAGTTGCCACCCAGTTCCTAAGAAGGAAGTTCAGTGATTCCTCAGTATTGATGTGCTTCATTCAACTTTGCTTCCTATGTATTTCCTCCCCTTCCATAGTTCTTCAAATATGTAAGAAAGTGGTTGTTTATTGGGATTTTGCTATGCAGACAGCAAAACATCAAACAATTGATTCTGATACACTGAAAAAAGATAAAAGTCTAAAAAATTACCCAACCTATTTAGTTCAATCTCAGTTCTGAACATTTGTGATTACTTTATTAACTCTATTATTGCATTACTATTTTGGCAAGACTGGTTTTCACTTGAGCTCAAGTAAATGGAGCTCCAAGGAATGGCATCTTTCATTCAGGTTCAACGTTTGCCAGCTCTAAGTTCACTTTCTGAATCAGAGACTTTAAGAGTTAACAAAATGTGTCATTAAAAAAGAGCAAGAACTGCTGCTTTAGCTGAGAGCTACAAGGTCTCACTTGGCTGGAGAGTATCTGGAAACAGCCACAGTACCTATGGCAACCAGTGCAAAAGTAACCCACTACAATTACCATTGCAGACTTCAAACCTTTCCTGTAAGCAAAGAAGAATGTCACTTATTGTTAAAACCTTCCTTTCAAAGAAGCCCAAGACACCCTGGTGATGAGCTGAACCAAGCATAATTTAATCTCCATGAATCAGAAGGAACACTGTAGCTGTTTCCAAAGTGGAAAACCAACTATTGGGAAGAAGAGGAAAGCTGGTGGGGTGTGTTCCATGCACAGGATGCTACTTCAGGGGAATCTGAGAAGAAACACATTAGTCCCATTTCTCTGACACACAACTCTCAAACACTCAGCCTATACAGGCTAGTAGTAAACAGACCATGAATTTCATTGCTGCAGGCTATTTCTTTGCTAACATAAAGGGTGTGTTTTGACCACAATAAAAAAATATTTTAAAAGAATTGAAGCATGTTGTAACAGTGCTGATGAGGTATCATAGCTTCACCAGCAGCTGAAGTCAGATTGACAGTGCCTGGAACGTGGAGCTTGTATCCTCCAGCCACTCATAGCAAAATACAAGACATGCTTCAAAAACCTCAGTACAGATAGAGGAGTAAGTTAAGTACAGAAAAAAGTAAGTAAAAGAGTAAAGCAATACTTATGCTAATAAAGATGACATTCAAATTTATATGCCACCCTCCTCCCTGAAAGATTCTGGACTACTGGCCACTGGTGAAAGGGGCTATGCAAAGCTCCTGCTGATACACATACCTCTGGGCCAAAATAAAGTTACTCACAGAAGTAGAGTGCAATTATGATATTTTGCATACTTTAGATTTGGCATAAATTACAGAAAAGAACTTACTTCTCTTGTTCACCTTGTTTCTCTTCTGCAATACAATTTAGTTATCTATTTTATTTCATTTCAAAAGACCAGCTGGCATACCACCACAGCCACACTGTAATCACATGTGTCAGGTCAATCATTAGACTGTCACGGATCCTTTTAGTACCAGTCTTCAGAAAGGAAAAGCCCAAAATATACACATGTTCTTTTGTAAGCAGAAACACAGTAAGATAACTTCTTACTCCTTTTTATTTGGGTCATCAAATGCCCTGTATACTTGCAGCAAGGGTTGCAAACAAGTCAGAAGTTCAAAGATGTTCCCACCTCCTCTCCCCCTCCAGTTTAAGAGGGTACATTCAGAAGTCTCTAGCAAACAGGTTTTTTGGGTAAGGGGGAAGAATCCAGAGCATCAAAGGTCAGGTCACCATATCTTGACCAGACCCTCAGCTGCAACTACACATTTTACAAAGGCTTGAAAACAGCTGATGGACTTCCTGCAGTGCTCCATGCCCAGCTACCAGCAGCTTTGAGGACTCAGTAGTGCAGCAGATGGCAGACCCCAAAAAGCTGCTCCTCAGCACTGGGAGCAGAGGGATGAGCTCTGTGTCACCTTGGAGGGTGGTACCCAGCCTCTCTAGGACACAGCAAACACCTCATGTTTACACAAAGCCTTCTGCAGTTTTATTTACCTATTTGCAAGCAAAAGAATATTCCCCCCACCCCAAATGCACACATTCTCCTACAGTACTGTCAGGAAACCTGTTTGTACAAAATAAAGCACAAGAAATTACCAGCTGTCTTGGCCAAGTATTGATCACTTATCTTTCAGATTAAAAAAAAAGTGACATGATTTTGTTTCTAGACATTATTACCAATGTCATGGCAACAAGGCAGCAGTAGTACTGCAGGCCAGAGCACCAGTGTATAATCTTCTTTTCCTTTCAGAGGGTGCACACACTCACAAGTTGGGGAGAAGGAAGTGCTATATCTGAAAGCACAAGCTCTAGCAAAAGGCAGCACACAACTCTCAACATCCACAGGAAGCTGGGCCCTTATTTGCTCCATGGGCTCTGTAAGAGCAGAGGGTCACACACAGCACAGCCCTGCCACTGCAGGCTCAGGGTGTGTTTCCAGCATGTTACAGCTCTGTCAGCAGTGGGTTTAGTGCAGACCTGCAAATGCCAGCAGTTCTCCAGCAAATGAAAGATCCTCTCACACTGCCAAAATAATAGCAGGTCACAAGTTTTCTCATAAACAAAAGCTGCTTGTATTCAGTATTTTCTCCCCAAATTGCTACTTTTATTTCCCTATTTTTTTTTCTTATAATCAACTACAGAATGTTTCCACTCAAGCAGCTTCAAGCATTAGCACTTATTAGAGCAGTACCCAGAGTTCCCAGGGTGATGGTGGCCAGGAAAGTACAAGCATATATATCCATTAAGAAGAGAACATCTGACATTCTACAACACACAGGAAGTTGTTTCTTGTGCTAATGATATCGGGTCATTAAAGGAGATGAACAAGAGGGAATCAAAACAAATAGATAAACAGTGCCACACACAGAATTTCCATCTCTTATGGTTACATGAAGCAGTTTTTTTCCAGCTTTTCTTATGAAACTACCAGAAGCAGCAGCTTTAGAATCCAGAACCCATCTGTTCAGGCCCTTCAGTCATTACTGAACAGTTTTTATACAAAATGTGCAATGAAGAGTCACCTGTTACTTCCATTTCACTCTCAGCAGGAACAAAAACCCCACAGCAGAACAGGAGAGGCTTAATTCCACAAAATCCACTTTTCAATTAAGCCCTAAACATGTTTCAAAATTGAGTATTTATCCTGAAACAACAGCAGAAAGGGCGCTTCACACAGGTTATGAGAGCAAAATATGCAAATATGTTCCCAAGCAAGGAGAAGTAACAGTGCATTACATCAAATTGTTCAAATTAGGAATAAGGAAGTAAGTTTTAGGGAATTTATTAAAAGCAGAGGTCACAGTAGAAAGTAGTTTTCACAAAGGAAGAGACTAAAGAGCGTTTTAAGAACAGATTGGGAAATCTGAAGCAAGGTAAGATTTTCTTTTCCTCTTCCTCATACTTAAATCACATTAAAACATCAAAACATCAGAATTGTTGAATTAACTACTCTAAAAGAAGGAATACTGGAAATAAGGATGCCAGGGCCACACCTTGGTCTGAGCACTACAGTGTAAAGCACAAAGACACAAAACAGGATGCTGAGGCCACAGCAGATTGCTTGGGAGGGGGCAGAACAGGAAGCCCAAGTCTCTCAACTGTTATTGTAGTAAATCTCCTCCAACAGGAAGGCTGCAGGAATTTCATATTGTTCTTTGGATATGTCACAGGATGGCCATACAAGTTTCAGCTCCTATCAAGAAGACAAAATTTCTATATTTGGGGGTCTGATTTCATCTCATGTTCTGTTGCAGTGAAAGTCAGGAATATTTCAGGGTAATTTCTAAAGCTTGGGAAGTAACTAATGGCCACTTCATTCACATTCACCTATTTTCATAGACCATCAGAACACAGCTATTACCCAAAAATGTATGTTAATAAAAACTCTGCAAAGCAAGATTACTTAAGCCTGCTTTGATTCTTCAGGATGTTATGTATGTATTTAGCTGCAGTTAGCAGCAGGCAGTTCCATCGATTTAAATGAACTATTCAAAGTAGAAATATCTGCAAAGCTTCACCAGATTAGTGATTTAGGGGCAAGGCCTGCCAGAGAGCAAAACAGCTTACTGTTTTGGCTGGTGTTTTGCTACAGTAGCTGCATTTGTAGAAATTTGTTAAAATATGTCATTTTAGATTAGGGCATTCAGGCATTAGCCTGATATATCCAGCTGCTTCTATGTAAAGAAATGTGTGCAGCCTTGGAGAAGCAACAGCATTCAGAAAGTCCTTGTTGGACCCAAAGTTATTTCTTGGCCCTTTCTCTTCTCAACAGAAATCCTCATCAGTAGTGGAGGAACAACGTTCCTCATTGCAAAGGCACAAAGGTTTGTGCCTCCAAGCAACTGGAAGAACAAGCTAAACATCACCATATGTTGTCTCATGAGCCAAGGATATTGCTGGGTTATTATTGCCTATGGACCTGGGTTGGCTTGGGCCCTTCTGGGCACGACCCAAACATCTGTGCACTGTGTTCACCTGTGAATTAAGTACCTGACAACACAAATGAAAAGCAGAACAGCAGAACCGAGCGTCAAACTTGATTCCAAATAACACTTTGATCTACAGAGAAATCCTTCATCAGTACTAATCACCATGTAAAATACATTCTGTGGTGCTGGAGTGTCAGAGAAATCTCACACTCAGGAAACAGAGATCAAGAAACAATGCCAGAAGTCAGCAAGGTACATCCAATAACACTTCCATAGTGTTAAACCTATGGAATAACAGAGTGATATTTGAAGGTGTGTGTTGTTCACCAAGCTGCTGTCCATGTGTTTGGGATGCTGCCATGACAGCCTGCAGATTGCTGGATCTCAGCTGCAGTGACCTCCTGCACAGTCACTAATCTGGCATCACCTCTGCATCTTCAGCTTTTATACAAACATCTAAATGTCTCCTAAAGTCAGTCCTTGCCTTTACTCTTCCATTTCTTAAAACCTTTAACATCCTTCTTTCCCTTATTTCCTTGCTATTCCCTCATCTCTTTTACTGAGGATTCACATAAACAGAAAAGTTTATTTAGCTTTCAAAGCTGCATATTTAATTGGTCCAAAGTAGCAAACATGGGGGAAAAAAATGTAATGTTGGCAACTTCTCACACGATCACAGACTTCAGTTTTAGTTTTTAATTACAGGGATTATAAGAAGAAGGCCTGCAATTTCAAAACACAAGATTCCTGTCTTGGCCTTGGGCTGTATCAGTCTTTTTTTCCACATGTAAGAACTCAGTCTACTAAACAGGAAAATGCAGCCTTTTTGCAAGTTTCTCTTTGTCATAGGAGTCTAAAACTGAGCTAAAACTGCAGGGATCTCTACATTTGACATTCCAGGTTCACTACATTACACTCAAACTCATGGCTTCATCCAAACATAGAGCTGCCTGCAGTCAGCCATGAGAATTCATAAAAACACTTTTCTTACTTATTTCTGTTTTTCACAAACATTTTGTAAAAAGAATTAATAAGTACATTGCTGCACTTCAATTCTGCTTTACTTTCTTTAGCTCTTTTTGTTGTTGTTGTTTTTTTAATTGCCAGCTCAGGACTCGCTCTGGAGCCAGAATTGGCTGCAGGGCAGGTATGTGAAAAATGAAGCTTCTGACACTGGCAAGCTCCTCTCTGTGTAAACATCAGGAGTGACAGGTGAGGTGAAAACATTGCAAAACCATCACTCCTCCTCTGTTTTCATTTGTTACTGTGCCAAATAGACAACAGAGTGTCAGCAGATGTGCAGCTCAGAAATATTGATTTTTAAAGCACTGCAGCTGGAGTGACACATCCCAAAACTCTATAGCCTCATACCTTCCTCTCTAAATCAATTGTGGAGAGCATCAGCCTGGCCCACGTGGCAGAGTGGGTGCCATATGACAAGTATTTGTTCAAGACTGGCATTACCCTGTTCTTTAAAGCACTCACCCAGAACCACTCTTGCTCCACAGAGTTTAAAGATTCAATGCCCGTGATGAATTTGCAGTCTCACTGTGGAATGCAACAGCTGTGTTTTGTTCATGAGCAATTTAGTCAAAGCACAACTAAATAATGCAATGATTATTTAGGCCTTTTTAAACTACAGACTAAGAAATTGTATTTCTTTGGTATGCATGTCCCATCTTCAGATTCAGGCACACCACTTATGTGAGTGATATTATGTTCATAATCATCTCTGTAATATGCAGGAGTAACTTGATTTTTAAGGCAAATTTTCCAGACAATTTAAATATCTAAAAAACACCTATACACTTTCAATGACAACAACAAAAAATGTATTTGGTGTTCATAAACGCATCAGATAGTTAAAAAGGCAAGAAATTCAAACTACGTTTACTATCTATCAAATTCTTCTAGTAACCAGGTAACATTCAGCATATACCAAACCAGAACCAGTCTCCTCCACACCCCAGCACAGTCTGACCACTACTCGTGTTCTTTTAGACCATCCACAACCCCTGTGCCTGACTGCTAAAAGCAGGTCAGTGAATCAGAGTGTGGTGGGAGCTTTGTAACAGCTGGAGTGCACAGGCCCTACTGCCGAAGTACAGTAAGAGTGGAGTATCAAGAGACAAGAAATTGGTGAGAGATAACTTGTTCTTGATGAAGCACCAACTGGCCGAAAGTAGTGACATTCGAATCCTTAGTAGTATTAAAGAGGAAGTCTAAACTGTTCAGGATGCAGGTTATAAGGACGCAGAAGCATCACTGCTGGCAGCTGTGCGTTCTAGCAGCGGGGTGACTACACTCCTGAAGTTTTAAGAAAACATCAGCTTGAGAAACCCACACAAGCACGTCCCACTGGGGAGTGCTGGGGAAGCTGCACGTCCCTGGAGCTGGCTCGCTCCTCTACCCCTGGCAGCCCTGCGAGGCACCTCACGGACTCTGTCCCTCCCAGACTTCCAAGCGGACCCACACGGGTGCCCTGAGGGGCCTGGATGCACGCTGGGACACTCCACCATGGCCCTACCGCGCTAACCACAGGCTCGTAACTGAATCCGCACCGACACTGCGAGAGGAGTGTTTTTGAAAAGCACACACAAACAATACTATGAGGGCACGGGGCCGAAGGCCTATAGCCTGAATAGAAGAATACTATTAACAGTCACCAAAAGTAATTTAGAAGGGGGAATAATAATAAATAAATCTCCAAACCTAAAATTCCCTGGAGACGCTGAGAGCTCTCCCCCGCCCCCGGTGGGCCCCGCGTCAGGAGGAAGCGCCTCCCGCGCCNTGCTGCCCAGCAGGCTCCTCGCTCGCTCGGCCAGCGCGCCCGGCACCTCGGCCCTGCTCAGGGCGCCGCTCCCCACGGAGGTCCACGGCAGCGGCTCCCCCGGGCCCAGCGGCGCCGGGAAGTCCCTCAGGAAGGAGCTCAGGGGAGCCGAGGACGGCTCCAATTCCAGCGCCATGGCGGCGCTGCCCGGCCGAGAGGGGCGGCAGGGGCGTGGCCGGAGAGAGCGCTGCCGGCCCCTTTAAGGGGAGCGCGGGGGCGGGGCCTGGGCGGGGCCTGGCGGGGCGGGGCCGCAAACAACGCCTGGAATGCGGGGAGGGAGCTCCCGGTGCCCGCGGGGAGCGCCGGGGCGGCCGTGCCGCCCTTCGCAGCTCCCGGGGCTCCTTCCACGCACACTCTGCCAGCAGAGAAGGGCTGAAAGCAGCAGGAGGGTGATTCCCAGGGATGCCTCTTCACTGAGCCCTCCCCGCGCTAAGCACTCTTGGAATCCTCAGTTGGAAGGGACCATCAGGATCACGCCAAAAATCTCACCCTGTGCCTGACACCACTGTCTACCCCTCCTATGGCATCCCCTCCAGACCCTTCCCCATCCTCGCGGCTCTCCTTTGGATGCTTCCTAATTGCTTAATTGTGGTGGCCAAAATTGCACACAGTACCCCAGGTGAGTAGCTTTTCCATCCTAAAATACTTACTCTGCATTAGATTATGAAGAATTACACACCCTGACAAATCACACGTGGAGATACATGCAAATAGGAAGGGTGTAAAAAGTTTTTACAAGCAAAAGTTAGTCTGTAAATAACCAAAGTAAAAGCCATGCTCGGAGGAATTCCCACATTCCCACAGCTCAGAAACCATGGAGAATGACCAGTGACAGGTTTTCCACACTTTCAGGACTATCTCCAAGCATCACAGAAATCCCAGCCAGCAGCAGCAGGCAGCTGGGCACACAGGTATACTCAGAGAAGTTCCTGGTATACAAACCAGGCTACAGGTAAGAGAGGACTTGAACAACTGAATCAGTACGAACACCCTGTTGTAGTTTATGCCAAGATCTGTGACTGAGGCACCACATCAACTTGATTTGTTAAATAATGTTGTGCTTTTTCATGAAAAGAAGCTATTTGCTCCAGCCTGCTTTTACCTGAAAGAACTAAAAAGAACTACAGAAAAATCCCCTTCTACCTATGGCTGGATCTTCTAAGCAGTACTATTAAAATATAGTTCATGTTTCAGCTGTAACTGTATAAACAAACATTTGATCAGAGCAACAGGCTTGGTGCTGTGGTATTTGGGCTGTGTTCTCTGGTTCAGTAAATGTACACACTGTGCCAACTAAAATAGCAGAGTTGTAAATTGCCTTTTGTAGGGGCTTGTCTTTCCTCTGTTGCCAGTGCATTGCGTGTTCGGTCGCTCTCTGCACTTTCCGTGTTGAAATGCAGCGGCCTTTGCCCATCCCATCTGACCACAACTAATGCTGAAACTGTTTTGGGGCTATGGATGACACAAACTGTACTTGACCAGATGACCAGACAAGGTCAAAAGAACATGGAAGGGAAGAAGAGAGTATTATGTGTTTGTACAACGAGATTTTGCAACGTGGCACCCAGTGCTGCAGTGGTAGGATACAGTTCCACATGAAAGCATGAGGACATGCTCCTTTTGACAGCAAAACTAACCAACACTGAAATGGCAATTCAGGGAACAGACAAGACAAACTGTATTTTGTCAGATATGATCTGCTGTGTGACCGCAGAGGAATAGACCAGCATGGATACTCAATCTGTCTTCCAGCAGCAGGAGGAGGTCATATTTAACTGGGCCTCACTGACCATGAGATACCAACTTGTCTGCACAGGCCATAATTTGGGAATCACTGCTCAAGGCAGATGTACCCCTTCACATTTATAATTTCCATTTTGTATGTCTGTTGGCATTATTCACTTATGCAGCAGAATGACAGACTTGAAGCAGTGCTCTTGCTACTGCAGATGTAATTTAAAAATCTGACAGCTACTAATCATTTTTTATTTTTGCAGATTCGAAGTCAGATGAAGCAAGTCTCATGCCACACTTAAAGACGATGGCAGCATAACACTGATCTTAATCAGTTCTTATATTCCTGGAACTTTCACTCCTGAAAAAAGCCCCAGAAATGTCAGAAGAGAAAAATTCAATTTCCTTTCTACTAGCCACACTTAACAGTCCAAGCGGACCTCTTGAATCTTGCTACTGGCTGTGAGCTCTAATTGTATCAATGAATCCCAATTAAAAGCTTGAAGGCTCACTCAGTTACTGATGGATCATCCAGAATAGTTTGTTTTGGGAGCAACCTAAGGTGTTCAACTGTTCTAAGAACAGGAAAGCAGTGAAACATCAAAGATAATTAAAAATGAACTCTAAGAGAAAGACATTTTTATAAGAAGTTTATTTTCCTGTTGTGTGGCCATTATACAAAGTAAGCAGCCAGAGCTGCCATTTTGTCCTTGGGTTTCTTTGGGTTGAGTCTTCCTCCAGGTCTCCGGCCTTTGCCCCTTCCCCGGCCTTGCCTCTTCCCTTGTCCCCCACGGTGCATGGGGTGCCTCATGGCCGCGTGTTTCAGCTCCACCAGATCCTGAAACACGGGGTCACAGAACACACAGCCTGAGTGCTGGGTCTCATCGCCAGGTAAGGGAGATTTGGCTTTGTTAAAATCCACGTCCACGAGCGCCGCCTCACACAAGTCGCAGGTCTCGGGCGACACCCGGACCTTGTGGGCGTTCTCGAAGAAGTGCACGACCACGTTGCACTTGTTGCAGGCCATCTTCCACTTGGGACCCGACGTCGAGTCCAGCACCAGAACCCCGTTCTCACACTCCACGCACTGCCCAATTCCAAGCATGCTAAGGGAATGCTGGCACGTGGGGTGGGTGCACTCATTACAGCCCATTCCTGGGGAAGAAGAGTGAAACCACACCACGCTTTATCTCACTACTCACACTACCCCATTTGAAGGAAGTGAGATAGAGAAGCCAGAGACACTTGAGTATATACAGTGATCTTCTAAATCACTAAAGAATGGAACTGCTCCCAAAATGGCAACTTGCCTCTTCACAGTTTCAGAATAATCCCCTGCTGAAAAATTTTTCTGTAATGATTTCTAGAATTGCCATATACTGCCACTGTACAGTACAGGCAGTTTAGACAGATTAGTGATGAAAACTCATTACATTTTCAATTAAATGTATGGCTCCTGCCTAACTGTTATTTTATACTTGAACTACTCACTGTTAGTCCACGATATTTTTAATTAAAAGACGATAATAAAAAGATGTTGAAAAGCTTCAGTGCACTACTTTAAGTAAGTTTCAGTCCCACAGTTACTGAACTAACTGCAACTTCTACCTCTTCTTATATCCTTCAACAGCTTTTGGACACACCATCTATCTCTATCAAAACACCTGGTCTTTGTTTATACTCCTATCCAAGCCTACTCAAATTTGCAGTGCATCAGTATCTTGGTGTCTTTCACTGTATGCTGAGTGTTGAGAAGGTCATGCGTGCAGGTGAATTATTTTCTTACTTTTTCTATGAAAAAACAATCAAATATTTGTTAACTAATAAATTTTGGTCAGTAAGTTTAACATGAATTTTAGGCATCTAGAGTCTAATTTGAACAGCACTTTATACTAAACAACGCTGATTTTTAAACTCCTAAAAAGCCCATTCTATAGACTGCACCTAATTTATTTAAAGTGAGGATAATACCTGCCTGTTTGCAGAACTCCTACCTTTTTTCATGTCCCTGAAGGGAGGATGGTTGTAACAGTATGGACACAGTGGATAGCTCTTTCCTCTGGATCCAGATGACCACAGCACCAGCTCAAAGTCATCCAGGGGACAACGCAACTCCTTGTAGAGTTTAATGGTACCGTTCTGGGGGAGACTGTAGGTGTCATCACAGTGAGAGCAGTGCAGGCGACTCGGCTTGGCCTGGAAACAGAACACAAATCTCCTGAGCAACAGGGTCAACAGAGTTTAAAACTTGTGGTAAACCTGCTCTTTGGTCTGCTCCCCAAGGCCAAACTATCAGCTGTTTGTTTTAGAAAGGCACTCATGATGACCACGTTTAAACCCAAGTTCAATAATAGAAGTTTATACTCAATACCCTCCAGCAAGTGAAATTCAGATTCCAAGTATGAGGTAAACTGACCTGAATATACTTCATGAAACGATGGCATTTACCACAGCGGGAAAGGGGTTTGCCTGTGGCAGCCAAGGGTGAAAACGACACCTCCATCAGTTCATCCATACCTGCAAAAGGAATAATCACACTTATGTCAGAATTCTAGTTCTTAAGAGGAAAATTTGCACAAAATAATCTGTAGACCTGTGAGGAAGTGAGAGTTAAAATTTTGTTTACTGACAATGCTCTTCCTTATCTACAAAGACAAATACAAAGCATTTTGCACTGAGCATGCAGAAACACACTGGTTCAGCTAATCTCAAGTTTTCAAAAACACACCACTGCACAGACACAAGTTAAACTTGAAGTAGAGTTTTGATTCAGTCCATCTCCCTTTGCAGAGCAAATAAATTTGACTAGAAACTTCCAATCCTGGCACAACTTTTCAAAAGCCTAAACCTCTGAAAGAAGCCTAATATACATGTATTTTCTATGCAACAACTAAGTGACTGTAAGGAACTTCACATGTAGAAAGTTTTACCTGCAATGGAATCCACAAAATAGTGAAATTTCCTTTTGAAAATGTCAAGGGTGTGCTCCAGGACCTGATGATAATTTGCTTTACCCAGAGCTATTAAGTT
The DNA here is from genome assembly GCA_013399455.1 of Anthoscopus minutus. NCBI lineage: Eukaryota > Metazoa > Chordata > Aves > Passeriformes > Paridae > Anthoscopus > Anthoscopus minutus. The sequence goes on along the minus strand of VWYI01019937.1, from coordinate 8,906 downwards.
GAGCTGCTTCTCTACAGCACTGCGGATTGTAGGAAGAACCAGTTCTGCATCTAACAAGAAACCAGACAGAACAGCAATAAAAACTCAGAAATGGAGGTAGGAAACTGTTCATACATAAGCTGACATCAAAATAAGCATTATTTGAGACAGATATGTTACTTATACATTGACATCAGCCTTTGATATTGTAAAGGGAAAGGAAGGTAAGAGGATGGAGGGGGAAGAGCATTTAACTTACCTATTTTGTAATAACCATGAACCAGAACAATGCCAAGGTTTGTAGGCTTTAGTCTTCGACCACTCTCCACTGTGACATAGTTTCGCTGACAGATGTTGTTAATGTGGACTGGAATACTGGCATCAGTTCCTGCCACACAAAGGAAAACAATATATCCACCCTGAACAAAACAGTTTTCACCAAATCACTCACTTCTCTGGTTTAATGTCAAATTACAGGGCTCCTAAGAATGCTTAAATTCAGGTAACTTCTTACTGTTACCCAATTTCCAGTGTATAAATTCTCTCTCCCTAGTAACCCTGATGTTCCTTTGCAATTCTGATAAGTCTGAAATATATGGTTTAACCTTAATCCTTTCATCTCTTCCAAGGAATTACTATTAAGAAGACACCTATTCTCACAGTAATTTACTCTGGAAAAACACAGCAGAGTAAGAGACTGTTTGCTCTGACGGGGCAAATTCATGAACATATATTAAAAGAAACAAGTCAGACTGATAAAGGAAAGTAGAATTGTGGTAAATTGTTTAATAAGATACAGAAGGATTACTGAAAAGAGCTAAAGCTAAAGCAAGCTGTAAAGACAAGAAATCATTCCTAAGAATGCAAAGGTGCTTCCTTTCACACATCAGCTCTTTCTGACAGAGAAGTGACAAGGATGTGTTATGAAAGGATACTTCTTTGGCCAGAAACCAGAAACTACTAAAATAAGGCTAAAAAAGGGAAAGGAATGTGGGGGAAGAAACAATCTACCGTCTGCTGAGAGGAGCTTTGGGCATGGTGGTTTGAAGGGGAAGGATGATCACTGTACATATCCAAATGAATACTGAGAGCTCATTACTGACAGAGACAGTGCAGAGGAGTGACTCAGACTCTTTGCACTCTTGGTGGATGTACTGCAGAACAATGTAAGTTAAGTAGGTTCCTACCAATGCCATGCTTTTCCATCAGAGTGATCAGTTCAGCTTCTGTCAAGTAATCAGGAGGGCTGGTTTGCTTTTCCAGCAACTTTATTTCACCAATTGGAAAAAGATCTCCTTTCTCACAGTGGGGAAGGCTCTCTTCTAATGGGATGCTGTGCCATGGCATAATTTCTGTGAACCCTGTAGGTAAAGAAACAACTTGCTAGTTTACCATAAAAGTCTCAGTAGTGCTGCTACATTCTTTTTACAGAGGCCCAAGAAAAATCTTCTGCCCTTGTATAATTTATCCCCTAAAAGGCATTTACTGTTTGTAAAAAGACTGGTCTCCACACTGGCAAATTTGGCATTAAATCTTTGAGACTACTACCTGAAAAATAACACTTTTTCTATCATAACTGAAGTACAAAAATTAGGACTAGACTTGATCTTTGGTTTTGAGAGTTCAAAAAAGTCTTCACAATTGCATTTGTCCCCAAAGCTTCACTTTTATATCCATTCAGTGCATTAATGGGGGGAAAAAATTATTCTGCAGCTAATACTCACTCCTGATTTGTCTTACCTGGTGAAGTTACCACCTTTCCAACACAGGTAAATCTTTCAGGGCCAATACTGAAGGAAATGGTGGTTTGCAGGTACTTGCAGTCAGCACTGACAGTGGCAATGAAGTGCCGAGTTATGTACTCGTACAGTCGCCACCCGTCCCCACCTGGGGAGAAACAACACCTCAGCCACAAAATATAATCAAATTACAGTACTTGGAAGCTACTACTCTGGGATAAATTACTCCTAGAAATGTAGGCATTAAGTTGTTTTCTTTTTCTTGGCAGTACTACAGTGCCAAGGATCAACTGCTGAAGCAGCTCTGAACTTCACTGTCACCAGAAGTTTCAGTGAGGATCAAATTCTCTCCTCTCTTCTTGCCATTCAAACAATTTTATTTTCTGTTGAAACTCAGTGATTTTGAAACTGGCATTTTACACCTCAAGGGACTGATTTTCTCATAGTGTCCCAACATTACTGAATTTGACTGTACCTAATTCTGCTTCTGTTGCAGCTCTCATTGGGGTGATGGGAGGATGGTCGCCTGCATCATGGCCTTTTCTTGGACGATTGATGCCTTCTGATAGCAATGCTTTTACCTGGAAGAAGAGAGAAAAGATTTACTCAGATCAAACTCATAACAATACAACATAAATAAAAGAAACTAGAGATCTTTAAACATTCTGATGGCCTATAGGTCATAATACACTAAGCAAGATCTAGTCTAAGACAGACTAGAGAATGATAGTACAGCTTTTGCTTCATGCACTCACAGTTTCTGCCCAGTAAGGATTATTGGCTTGTTGTCTCAAACATCCTTTCAGGTCAAAGTTTTCTGGATAATGAGTAGTTTCTGTTCGAGGGTAGCTGATATAACCCTGAGTGTAAAGACGCTCTGCTATTTGCATGGCATGTTGGGGACCCATTCCTGAGAGGGGACAGAAGAAAACAAAAATCAAATACACATCCCTGTGATTATGGTTTGCTGCATCTGGATGTACACCAAGTATTTAAATAAATTATGGTTCAGCCTTTCTATAAGACTTTTGTCACACTGATCTTGCCAAACATTTCACTTTTGACAAATGGCTTTCTAAACTTGATCCTTTGCTCAAAATTATGTATTATTTGTTTTGTTTGAGAGGCCAAAATATTTTGCTTTAAAACAGTATGAAAATCTGAACTTTTGTACCTACCTAAAGCAGCACTGGCCACTCGGAGCATTTCTACTGTGTTCAGAGCCAGTGGTCTCTGCTTTACCTTCTCTTTTTTACTCACAGATTCTACCTAGAAAATAGCATTTTCACAGTAAAAGTTCTGACATTTGGTAAATGCATAATTTTAATCAGGTCTATAAATATGTATCATACCTACCATTGTCTATTTTTATAAAATCTGCTTTGTTCTCCTAAAACAGTAACAACCAATATATTTTTTACTTTAGAAAATCTGACTGGAGATAATTTTATCAAGTTCTAAAATTAAAGTCTGAAAGACCCTTTGTGCCAGGACTAGATCAGGTCTATAACTAACTGGGAACATAGCAAGGCAGCTTATTGCTGTCTTTTGTTCCCACTTACCTCAGCAGCACCTGCTTTCAGTGCTACAAGGATTTAATGCTCATTCCAAGCAACAGTCCTAACTGTAAGAATGCAGATTTTTAAAAGCTTCAAGCAGTCTTTGAACCTTGATGTCTATAAGCACTTAAATCCAAATACACTGTCAAACAAGTGTTGAACAGGGCAGAGTTATAAGTTAATTGGCTATAAAGATTGTACCACACACATGATTAAATATTTAACTGCAGGAATACTGCCCTACACATGATTAAATTCCAATTTATTCAGTGTCTCATGGGAAATAAGAGGTCTGCTTGGAGGCATCTGAATAGTATTTCCTAGCAGGTTTAGTAATGAAGAGTTCCTATCATGAGTAATGAGCATTTCCAAAGTCAATACTAACTAGAGGCTTCTGCTGAGATGACCAGCACAATACAATCTACAATAAAAAAAAAATCTCCTTCCTTTTATTCTCATTTACACCAAGATGAGTGAAGTAAAAACCAAAATACAGATATTCTACACTCTTTAACAAAAACAACTGAAAGCCTCAATACAGAGCAAATGAAATATTATACTGCATTTCCTTTACATGAAATATGTATCTACTGACATTTGGTAAATATTCTTACTTTTGCTTCTTTTGCCATCTTTGTTATATTCAGGAACATTTGAGCAACCTCACGATCAAACACCCTCACTCTATCCCAATCCAGAGTGAGAGAACTTTCTTTTTCAGAGTTCACCTATTGCACAAAAAAAAAATAAATTAATTCCCACCAACTCTACTTCTAGAAGTGTGAGAATGCATATTCCCATCAAGAGTTCAGCAAGCAAATCCTAGGATGTACAGGATTTCTTAGGACAAATTTAGGACAAACCCATACCAGGACACTAGTGCTCTTTTTTGGGGGGGCTTTTGAGAAGGATGGTGCACTTGGAGTTCTGGGTCTGGGGAATTATCAGAACTATTCCTGACTGAAATACTATCCTTGTTTAGTGCTGGGAACAGTAAAGACTGAAATAGGCAGAAATTCAAAGTTTACCATTTTGATTTAGCAGAATCAATCATTTGTGTTAAACTGTAACTAGGTTGTGTTTTCAGCCCCATGTACAAAAATTAGTATGAAGCAACTAACACAAGGGAGCACAAACCCCCTTGTAAACAGCACCAAGTATTTCCTAGCATGACATCCAAGATACATCACAACAGATGACAGCAGATGCCAGATTTCACCTTTTTGTTTTACTTTTAAAATACAAAAATTGCAACCTTTCACTGCAAATCCCTTATTTGCTTAAAAAAATCCTTGTGATCACAAGCCATAAAACCCTGTTGGTTTGCTCTCAGAGCTTGGGCAGCAGCAGGGCTGTAAAACTACTCTAAGCTGCCAAAGTACTCTGAGGACTCAATTGCCAATTAACACAATGAGCATTTTATTTACTTTAAAATTCCAATACTCAGCAATGCCAATGTTTGTTGGCAGGCTAATTAATTCCTGGATTCAAATTAATAGCAGTCAGCCCAAGTACCACAGGGAACAAAAGAGAACCATTTAAAGTAGTCTTTTTGGCAGAATTTAAGCTTAGATGATTAGCACTGAAGAATTCTTATAAGCAGCAGACAATAAGTACTTTAATACAAAACTGACATCCTGGAATCTGCTCTTGAGAGTGGTGACACACATGTGAACAGAATGAGAACACATGAGTAAACTATAGGCATTGTGAATTCTTGTCAGCAGCTATGAATTTATGAATGAACAAAATACAAATGCATTTCTTTTGTAAAATCAAGTACTGTAAAACTTACTTTAGCTTGCAACACCCAGTAAGTCTCAGGCTTAAATGACTGGATTTTGTCATGCCTCTCAACACAGAATCCAAGTGTTGGGGTCTGACATGGCCCAAAGGAGATGAGGGAGCTGTCTAAATTCCCGTATTTCCCCTGAAAATATTTAGTCTGGAACCTAAGAGAAGGGCAGGGAGGGAAAAAATAAATGAGGAATATATACGTTCATACCCTCATTCCCATGAAAAGCAGAAGTTTTTGTTATCATAAATGCACGAGATACAAGTAATCTATAAAATCATTCAGGCATTAGGAAAAGAGCATTCTGAGAAACACCATCTCTTACAGCTAATTAAGACATAACAATTTTGCCTCACAAGGAGCTGGGAGAGGACACAGCCAGGACAGCTGATCCCAGCTGACCAAAGGGATATTCCAGATCATGTGACATCATGATCAGCATATAAAGCTGGGGGAATAAGGAGGAAGGGGGGAATCACTTGGAGTGATGGTATTTGTTTTCCCAAGTAAATGTAATGGGTGATGGAGCCCAGCTTTCCTGCAGATGGCTGAACACCTGCCTGCCCCTGGGAAGTGGTGAATTAATTCCTTATTTTGCTTTCCTTGTGTGCAGCTTTTGTTTACCTATTAACTGCCTTTATCTCAAGCCACGAGTTTTCCCACTTCTACCCATCCAGTACTCTCCCCTACCCCAGGGGTGGGGAGGCAGCGAGTGGCTGTGTGGGGCTTGGCACAGTTAAACCACGAGGGCACAGAGCTGTTCCTGAACCTTTCACAACCCTGTCTGCAGTCTGTGCTGTCACCTTGTGAAGGCACAGCCAATCCTCAGATCCAGCTCCTGGCGGGCATCCACGGACAGAGCTTCGTTGCGATTGGGCTCTCCCAAGTGATTCATGGCATTGCAGATGTCTGTGTCGGTGATGGAACTGAATTTAGCTCTGTAAATTGTCTTCTCCGTGCCACGAGGTTTGTTCATGACAGGAAGAACAGCATCAAGAACCTAAGTAAAATCAGAAGCATAATTAAAGAGGATTTGAAAGATAAAGGCTTCCTCTCTAAAGATAAAAAACCACTCTCCACTAAATACTTGTTTCTGTGTCACTGCTTTCTGAATTCAGCAAGATATCATGCCAATACATTAACTGATAAGACAGAGCAGTATTTGTCCATCCACTCAAAAGCATAAGAAGAATTAACAAAACTGAAGGGTTTATTTACTATACAGCAACTGCTGGGAGCAAATCAGTATTTTTTGCTAAGGGCAAAGACATTCATCAGTGCAGCTGCAGCACCTTTTGGTGAACATGTACTGGTGTCTACTTGGGTTTTTTCTATTCATTGCTAAGGTACCAAGATTGACATAGGGATATGTGAAGAACTTGATGTTTCATCACTTGATGAAATGTGTTTCCTTACACTAAAGAAAATTCCCAAACAAATACTCTTTGTGTAGACTTCTGGAAATAGGATGTTAAAAAAAAATCTTAGCAAAGTTTTAGTTCAATGCTTTTCATGTGCAGAGGCCAAATTTCTACAGAAAGCCTACACTTACAAGCAGCTTCTATGCTCTGAAGCATCTAATTGCTTAATAAAGATAACAGAGATGAAATTTTGTAAGGACATAAAAACAATTGCTCCAGCTGTGGAATACAGACCAGCTCTTGAAGCACTAGAATGTTCTAACATTTAAGAGGCAGATTGTTGATCTGAGATGAGCTACACCTCTGAAATTTATTTATACTCTTTAACTGACATCTTAGAGACTTCAAAGCATTTGAGTTTTTCCACCAAGGCCCTCTATGCCTTTAAAACTTTATTCAACTTTAGTTTGAATTTTACTGTATACTCATAAAACAATGCATTAATAGTCTTGTCAGACAGATATTATGGTACTGTGGGTCTTAGAAATGGAAACCTTACTTCAAAACAGATGTTTTCTCCTTCCTTATCGCAATCCAACCACAAGACAACACAATCACAGCCTCTTCCCTCCACCTGTGAGAAAAATTAGTACAGTTCTTCAGCAACTCAATAAACCACCTCGCCCTCCCCACCTATATAATACTTTTTCTGGTTTCAGCAGGGTGTGCAAAGTGTGAGCAGTAACCAACAACTTATTTTAAAGAAGGCATTTATAAGCTTCACCTTGCACTTGCTGTTAAAGCTAAACTTGCAGCCAATGCTCCAATTCTGAGAAATAGGATATCAACTGTCAAAAAACTCAGAAGGCAATGGCAAAAGTGAGTTTAACAAAGATTCCAGACAGTGTAAGAAACAGCAAAAACAATGTAAGAAACAGCAAAAACAAAATATTATTTATACTATGTTAATGAAATAGATCTAACTGTGACAAAAAGCTGCTCCCTGGAGGAATTCTTATTCAGGAACACAGAAAATGAATATTACTCATAATTAATAATACTACTACTAATAATAATAATAAAGAATACCTGTAAAAACTTCACCATGGTCAGTTTGGGATTTGCTTCTTTCTTTTCTGTAGGAGCTTTGCTAAAAAGTTCTGCTGGATCCACTTTGTCCCAGCTGTTATATTTTCCTGAAAAGCAAAAGTATATTAAGTTGAGCTCTGAAGAAATATCTATAAAACAAACAGTTTTACTTTGCAAAACACTTGGCTTTCAAAATTTGTATGGAAAATTTTCTACTCTAACACATTGCTTTACTGTATACCAAGGGACCTCTTAGGAGGTCCCCCTCTGAAGCACCTGGCTCTACAAGCCATATTAATTGAAACATTTGATGATCAGGCAAATACCTATGAAATCCAAAGTCATGACGTGACCACACACTGAAGTCATCTTGAAGTGGGCACTCTGTCCTATGAAGGACCCGGTGTACTCGTGCACAGAGCACGCACCGTTGAGTCCCTTGCGAGAGGACATGTTCCCTGTGAAAACAGGATCATAAATATTAATGAGGTAAAGAAAAACCCCAGCTATTGAAACAAATTATTTTGTATGAAATTATATCCCCCTTTCCTAAGATCTTACAGATAGGGTCTTCCTGTTTACAAAGTTGTACTCATTGATCAAACTGTTACGTCATTAAGTATCAATTCAGGGCTTTCCTAAAGTATATTTCATCTTCAAATTAAACTCTCCATTATCTCCACCAGCCTTTCCCTCCCACCACAAAACCTTACAAGAATACAGCTAGTTTTCTAGAAGACACACTTACAATCAATTTATTTTCCAGATTTATGAAGCTTCAAATATTTCAGAACAGCAACTTGCTACTTGACTGACACTTTCCAGACACCGTATGCTCTAAGGCACACTACAGCTACACAAAATATCGAAACTAGATTCCTTTATTCTTGGATTAAACAGGCATCAGCCCATATAAAGAATCATAACGTGATGGGACATCCCGTTCTTTCATGAACCTTTCATGTCCGAAGCCACCGTTCCCAGGCTCCCAAGACAACCAAGCCACTGCCCAGGGTGTTTCTCACCCTCTCTGCACTGACAGCAATCCCGGCGGATGCCTCCCGGCAGCTCGGACACATCCCTGAGCTCCGGCCGTGCCTGCAGAGCGCTGCCAGCGCCTCCTGCTCAGCGGCGGGCACCGGCAGCCGCCCCGCCTGCCCTACCTCTCGAGAGGATCTTGGCGATGGACTGCGCCAGGGACGGCTTCTCCGCCACCATCAGCACGGTCCTCATCTTCGGCCGCTGCGGCGCGGAGCCGCGGGGACGGGCCGGCGGAGCTGGGGCACGGCGGCTCCCGCGCCTGAGGGGACTGAGTGCCGCTCAGCCCGCCCGCTCCGGGGCACGGCGGCACACGCAGCCCCGGGGCACGGCCGGGCCCGCTTGC
>VWYI01019936.1:46687-97783 GCA_013399455.1 Anthoscopus minutus | reverse complement strand
CAACTAAGGTCAAAACCAGCACATGAGGTCATAACATAAAAATTTGTATCTTCTTTAGGCACACTGGAGATGGCAGAAGTTTATGAGGAGAGCATCTTCTAAGATGCTTCATAGTCATTCTGGTTGGAAAAAACCTTTAAGATCATCAAGTCTGACCACGAACCCAGAACTGCCAAGTCTGCCGCAAAACCATGTCCCCAAGTTCCACATGTACATGTCTTTTAAATGCTTTCAGGGATAGTGAGTCAACCACTTCCATGGGCAGCCTGTTCCAGTGTTTAGCAACCCTTTCCATGAGGAAATGTTCATAAATATCCAATCTTAATCTCCCCTGACACAACTTAGGGCAGGTCTCCTGTGTCTCGGGTAGTGGGACTTGTGTGTAACTTCTCCCCTTGCACTCTGCACCACTTTAGCTCAGAGGGCTTTGAGGTCTTTCAGTAGACATGCCTCAACAATACTTAATGTACATTTAGGGAGGCACACAGAAAGGATTTTCTACTTGTTTTCTGATGAACTGTAAGGACATCTGAGACACTGAAAAACGCCGGTGTCTGACACTGTGTGAGCTGGCTGCATAAGGCTTTCTGCAATGCCAGACTCCTATAGAGACTCTCGCAGAGTGTTGTGCTCCAGACTCAAACATTTCTCTCTAAATGGACATGACACTCCCTTCCTGTGTTCATAAAAACCTTCCAAAAGACAATTAACAGATTTTTTTCCTGTGCTCTGGTGTTCCCAAGAACATTCCCAGCTACTACTCTACTGGAATATGTAGTCCTGCAGGAAGGTAAAGGCAGGAGTTTTCTATGCCCAACATCACACAACAGAGTTGTTTGCTGTGAAATAAAATATTTCAGTCCATTTCATATAATGAAATTTAAAATATGGATAAGAAAATAATTTAACTGAACTTGCCCAATTTTTTTTCATGTGTTTATCCACAGCTACAGATTTTTTTTTGTCCTCTTCTAATTTTGCATGCAAATTACCTTCATTGACATGTTGTCAGTATCCACTGGCTATTTAGACTATTGCCTTTCAGCATAACACCTGCCTAAGTGCACAAACCTGATAAAAGTGCTGAAATGAAGTAGTGTCACAAGTGGCCAAAGGTGTGTGCCAGTGTTATGCAGAAGACACATACTCTCAGGATCAGATTATGTCTTCTCAAGCCATGGTGTAAGAAGAAGGCACGAGAAATGTCTTCATGAACTATATATACCTGTGGAAGGAAGAGCCCAGATTCCAGTTCCTAAATGGCATTGTTGAAAGTCACATTTTGTACTTGTCTCAGTCAGACAAACTCGAGGTAAGCTGAGTGCAAAGTGTTTATCCTAGATGGCCTAGATCTACTGGCAAAGTTGGCCTCTCCTGAAGGAAATGGTGGGTGTTGGCAATACCAAAACGTCATCCCTTCTTTATCTGAAACATCCTGTTCCTGTTGCCTTGGCAGCAGATGCTGGGTGGTGTCTGCATCCCAGTGTATCTCATCTTTTTTGTGTCTAGCTTGCAAATAGGTCAGGCTAAAGGAGGGCTTTGTCTGAGGGCAACTCTGAAATAGTTACTGGCTGGGACAGGGTGAAGAAAGTGGAGGAAGATTAAAGCCTCCAGAAGATACATTCTGATATTGAGGTCTATTCTTTTGCAAAACACTTTCTGTAACAAACTGCAAAATCTTAAATGGTTTGGTCATTTAAAACTAAATGGTTCAAAAAAAAAGTGTACAGACTTTTACTTTTAGATTAATTTTTGAGTGTAATTTCTATGAAAAAATATGACCTAGCTGGTATTCACTCTATGTGGTTCTTGAACTCTTTGGGATGTTGTAGGGAGCTACAGTCTGTACTGCAATATTTGAAGCTAAATGATACCAGGATTACCTTGGTACTTACCTGCAGTGAGCAAACATGGAAAAGTTAGTTTCTCAGCAAAGAGCACCGCTGATCAAAAGTGTTTTTTCAAAGTTTGCTTCAAACAGGAAAATAATAAAAATATGATAGTTTTTTCTTATACCACTTGTTCGTATAAAACCCAAATATTTGTGCAGACAAAAGTGGCATCAAATTATATAAGATTTCATTTACTTTGTTGTGGATTGAGTGCCATGTAATAGAAAGAAAGCATCTTAAATTTCTATGATGAACTACAGGTAATAAAAAGATAGCAGGATTAAGCAACACCTTATATTATACTCACTGCTCAGAAAATAATCTGTGTTTCAGATGAAATGAAAGTGGGCCTCATAATTAAAAAGGAAAAATCCAGAAATGAACCACCCTAAGTCCTGTGTATGCTGTTTATATTGCTAAAAACAACAGTGGGAAGAAGTACTGCAACAGTTGGCTATTACTTTATTTCTTTTGCTTTGTAATAGAATACAATGTATTTAGAATGCAATCAGTATGTTCTGAAGAGAAGACAGTGTATTTCCTAGTCTAAGAGGCAGCAAATAATAATTTAAAAGAACTTTTGAAATTAAAATGGGTTAATTTTAGAAATATAATCTAGGCTACCTGAGAGCAGCAAAGTGATATTACACTGAGTACTGTGGTTTGCAGCCTGCTACAGGAGACTTCTGGGGGATTTTTGAGGCTGGGATGCTCCCTTGCCTGATGCCCAAGCAGTGGCCTGGAGGCAGATGCAAGCTTTCCTGGAGATGAGCAAGCTCCACAGCCTGTCCAGGACCATCTATGCCTGGATGTTCCACACCTTCATTTGCACTGGTTGTGAATCTAGTCTTGAATCTAACATCCAGATGAACCTTGTAGATAATCCTTGGAGTACATCTTGTTCCTGGCAAAATGGCAATATTTTGCTTTAGAATAACATAGATAACCTCCAAGTAGTCTGATAAAGAAAGAAATGGCTTTCACTTAGGCTCCTGCAGAAAGTGTAAAGACAGAACTGACTGAGGAGACAGGGGGGTTCCAGGGCACAGGTGTCCCAAACCAAAGTTTACTGAAAGCTTAGCTAGCTTCTGGCTTGCCTGTGAGGTGGAGGTTGACCTCAAGAACTGTGGTTTTTGGCATCATTCTGACTGAGCAACAGTGAGATCAATTCAGTTCCATACAAACAATTTCCTCCTAAGCTGGGGACACACTTGCCAAGATTTAGCCTGATGTGAATAAAAATGGCCACATTATAAAACACTCAAATAGGCAGGTCTTAATGGGAGAGCTGAAAGACCCTATGACCATTCAGTGCAACTTCCCCGTTGGGTGCCGCTCTCTTAAACAGTGAGAGAAAACAGGCCTTTGGAAAAAGACCATCTCTATAAAAAAAAGTTAATTACAAAGACACATGATGTAATGTTAAGTGCCTTTGGAACACAGAAAGTCAGATTTTATTTTCTTTTCAGGGGTTTTTAAGAAAGGCACTCAAGAGACAGGATTGAACAGAGCTCTCTGGAGGTTAAAATAAACAGGACGATTATCCTGAGACCTAGATTATACACATGCATTGCTCATGAGTTTCAAGGAAAGCAAGCTCAACTGTGTGTTATTGTGAAAATGTTCAGTTTCTGATCAAGGAGAGTCATGAGATATCAGTCAGCTGCAGCTTTCCAAATAGCACACCTACAGCTGAAATAAGGGTTCCTTTGTTTTACTTTAGTAATTAAAACAAACATTTATGCATTCAGTCCCTGATAAGTGACAGCCACATTTTTAACATAAATGCAAATATAAATGTTCTACGGCTTTCCCATGAAAAAAAAAAATTGGAATGTAAAATTTATGTAACAAGCCTTACTGTAAAATAGTGTCTGAAAAATAAAGTGTTTCAATTCTATTTGAAAAAATTTTGTTTCCCAAAGTGTGAACTTTTATTGGATTATCACTGTTATAAATTGAATTGACATTCTCCTACAATAATTAATTTGGCAAACTTATGTAGGGTTTAAAGTTACCTTATATGGAGCCTTATCACCAAATGTTAAAAATACAAAAAGGTTTCAGCTAAGAGCCCTTTTTTCTCAGACTAATAAATTATTAAGAGTGATTCATCTGCAGATCCTACTTTCTTTTTTTTGCTTCCACCCAAATGCACATTTTTGATGGCATGAGCAGAAATCTTTTAATCTGGTTTTAATCTAGTTAAGGAGAAAATCAAATATGTCATTGTACCCCTCTTAGCAAAAAAAAAAGAATTCCACACACCACCAGATAATTTTTGAACAAAATCCACTTTGCAACAGGTAACTTATCTGATGTAATTCAGATACCTCACTGTTTGTTTCTTGGAAAAACTAAATAAATGTGGCTAAAAAAGAAACTGGCCTTGAGATGCCTTGCAAGAAAAGTTCTACTAGCAAGGTACTGTCAGTTCTTTGTAGGCCCCGAGGTCTTACCTGAGCATGGAAAATACCATTTCGGATGGCCTTAATGTGTAAGTTAATTAGGAGGAAAAAATGCTGCTAATTATGCTTAGATGTTCAAAGGTGCAATAACTGCTGTTCACTAAATAATCACTGAAGCTACAAGAGGCAATATTTTATTAGACTTGATTTAGGTAATCAGCAAATGAAGTTGTAGAAGAAATGACAGAAAATAAACGTGGACCAAGCAAACACAAACTAATCCCATATGAGACACAAAGAGGACAGCTAAGAAAAATTGAAAAGCTTAAGTTTGATTAAAAGTAGAGGATAATTTTCATGAGACTGGAGTGGAGAATATAAAGTCTCAGTGAAGAGAAGGGTCACAAAGCTGTTTGTATCATTAAGAGTTTGTGTCAGAAGTGACATGGAAAGATTTTTAAAAGAAGCCCTGAATGTAAACAGATAAATAACTACCTTATTGAGCCCGGGCAGTCAGACAGCCTCTAAGAAACAGAAAAATTTTGTGGTGGGTGAAGAGAGCTGTGTGTTATAAGTGAAAAATCGTGGTACTGAGGTGAGAACTGCTATGTCAAGCTGACTCATAACTCAGAAAGTACACTCAGAAAAAGGCATGAGGTTCTTCAGCTGCATATTTTTGAAGAAAATAGTGAAAAAGAAGGTGAAGTGGATATAGATTCTGATAGGCAGGTATTACTCAAAACTCAAATATATACTGTAACTTCTTTTCAGTATATGAAACGAGGCTGCTTATGGAGACAAAGACAGACTGATAGCAGGAATACATCTGGCAATGGATGCTAGAGGCAGAAGTAAAACTGCAAGATGTTCCTGTAGTCAATGAGGGATAAATGCTTTCCCAAGATTTTGGCAGAACATTTGCATGAATTTGCTTGCCCAACTGTATATTTCTTCTAGAAAATGATAAAAATATGTTAATATAAAGCTGGATATTAGCAAAGATAGTAAGTGTATTTAAAAAGATGGGAAAGGAGGCAAGGTGTTGGCAAAACCCATTTTTGTGTGCATGGATGTGACTTTTTGTGGAAATGTTTAATCTTGGTGATGCTTTTCAGCTCTGCTGGGTAGTCAGAGGTAATTCAAATTTGCTGCCTGCTGACAGCATGACGGGACTCAAGTATTCTATCTCTTTTTAATAAATAAACACTACAAGAGAAAATTTTAATAGTGCTTTAATAAATGTTGAGGGCTTTTGTGGCAATCAATACTAGTTCAACAAAAATGTATTATACCGGTGACCAAAAGAAAAGTCAGGATCCATAGGGAAAAGGAAAGAGGTTTGGCTAAATTTCTCAAAGCTGGGAGAAAATTCTCAGAAGACTCAATAAGTACAGAAAGATATTGGTCTGAGAAACAGGACATGAATAAAAAAGTTTTCAGTTTCCCAAAGGAGATCAAAGAGGGTTAATCCCTATGAGTTTCTCTGACTCAAGATATATTTGTATATATTTCTCATGTAGGAATTGAATTTTACATGAATGATGAGATCATCCAAAGTAAAACTAATAGTGGTAATAAAAGGATCCCGCAAGGCCTGAAACTTTATGTTTTGGAGTAGAAGGAAATCTCTGATTTGGGAGCAAGGAAGAAGACTTCCTGTTTGCAGACATGGGTCATTTCAAGGGGCCTTTTGCTCTTTGCTTTCTACAAGCCCTGTTTTCTACAGCCCTGGCTTCCCTTGAGTAGGAGACATTGCAGTGGGAGGGTTGTGTGGTGACCTGGAGTGTATATGACTGGATACTGGTTTGCCCCTGGCTCTGTGCCTGCTCTGTGCACTGTCTGCACGTCTGTCACTGGGTCAGATCAAACCCAACAGGCCAGAGCAGGAGGCAAGAAAAATTTAGGTCACTCTGCCCAAGCAGTAAATATGGAATATTTAAATTTTGGACTCCTCTGGTGATTTCTGGAGTAGTTATTTTATTTTGTAGCATCTTAATGCTGTCTGGGCAAGAAAAGGGGCAATAATACCTACTTTATCTCCTGTAGATGGATAGTAAACTTTCAGACACAAGGACTTCTATTTTTCTGTATAAAGAGCACCTGGAAAAAAGCAATGTTGTTATCTCAGCTGGAGCCTCTTTGTGTTGCTGTACTACAAATAAATCCTACATGCATATTTGCCTTTAGAAATCTAGCAAAAGAAGGCCTCTATCTATAAGAGACCTCCTGCTGTTTATGCAGGAAAATTCACTAAATCTAGAGGTTGTTTATGCTGATTATCAATTGCTACATCACTTTCTTTTCCTCAGAGAAACACAGAGGGATAAGGAAAAATCACAAATACCCCAAAGGCTGACATCTCTTGTCTCTGAAGTAAGAATGTAATTTCCTAAATGATATCTCAACTGTTCAGAGGCTTTAGGTCATACCACCAGTTACCTTTATAAAATTCTCAACGTAAAGTCTCTTTTTCTCCTGGGTTTTCCTTTTCTTGTTCAGTTTTTTAAGTGCTTTTATCCAAACCACCACATGAACAACTCTTCCCTTCCTTTTCATGTTACGAGTGAGAGGCAGCAGGACAAACCTGGTGAAGAACATCAAGGTGAGAATCTCAGAAGAAAAGGCTTTTCCTAAATACTTCCTGGCCTTAAAGATTCTGAGGGCCACATCCTACCACCCTGTGCCTGAATAGCATCATTTTCTCCAGGTCACAGCCAGTGGAACTGCAGTCCAGCAGGGAGCGGTAGGGATTTAGGAACTTGCCCATATTGGATGAAAAGGGTTCTACTGTTGTACTATGAAGGGGATGCTGAGGTTAAAGAGAAGCTTGATGTGTAACTTGACAATATTCATGGGGACGCGAACTTTGCAAAATGCACAGCCCACACACTATCTCTAGTAGTATACAAGCAGTCATCATCATCTTCTGGGTTGTAATGGAGTTTTCAATATCTTGTGCTTCATTGAAAATTGGCTATCTTTTAGGAAAAAAACAAATTCCTTCCATTGGTAACAAGGAAACCTGTATGAATTCTTGCCAAACTGTTCTGTGACACAGTGCTAATAATGTTAGCCAATGGTTGCACTTTGAAAACATGACTTCTATTGCTTATTGTATTTTCAAAGAACACTACATCCATAAGTGTTTAACACCTAACTTGATGAGTTAGGTGTTTAACACCTAACTTGATGAGTTAACCATTTTTAATTTTTATATGTTATGGAGATAATTCAATATTATATGTGTATTTGTTATTTTATTGTAATTATTTAAAAGAAGCTAAATATGTTAATTTTTATACTCGATTTTGAGGTCTTGGTCATAAAAGACCCAGTTTGGCAGTGAGGCTGGCACAAAAATATCTTTTGTGATATTTTGCATTTTTTTCTTATAAAGAAACCCTGCAGTGTGGGCAACTGAACTTGTAGAAAGGAGGAAGAAATTTGGTGAAAATTGTATAAAAATCTACTTGGTAGAGTTTAAATGCACTAGGAACCTGGTCCCCCTTTAGGGAAAACAATCAGGGAGAAGAGAAACATTAAACAGCTTTGTGCAGACTAAGCTTCAATGAAAGTAAAATTTCTGGGCCGCCTGACATAACCAAGCCCCCTTTGCATGTAAAACTAGGCATGACTTTAAAGAAATACTTTCTCCCAGGGAAAAAATAATCCTTACAATTTCTCACAGACTCTTACGTTGAATGTGTTTCTGATTTTACACACTTTCCCCACAGGCCATCTGCTCCCTCTCAGCATTTCCACCGAGCAGATTAAAATGTGAAGGGATGAGAAGGTAGGGAAAAAATCAATTCACTAAATACTTAAAAACCCCCTTGACTTTTAATAGGAAAAAGCCATAAATAACAGAAATTCCACTGCATGTTTCTTTCAAAATCCTCTTTTCACACCTTCCTGTCAGATGATGAGACTCACAACCAACTACAATCTGATGCTTCGTAGATGGCCAGGCTACAGCATAAACTGTGGACAAAACTCAGAACTCCATCCTTTTGACAGAGGCCTGCCTAAAGTGGGGTCACCTCCCATTAGATTGGAGTCAAGCCTTGATTAGTGGCTCTTCTTTGGCCCAAAGTGACATGAAAACTTGTAGCCTTTTGCCTGGTTTGTCTCTTCTTAAGTGACAGGAGCACCATCATGGACAGATGCCCAGCTGAAACTATACAATCCACCAAAGCTCCAGGTGCCCAGGCTTTTGCACAGGGCCTCTGCTAGTGTGTGAGGTGGATCCAGATGAGAGTGCAGATGGGTGCAGTACACTCCTGTTGCTCAGCTGCAGATTGATATCCAGGAAATTAGATGATGTGTTCACTTTTTGCATGTTTACCTAATGCTTTCTTGGTTCTGTAAGCATTACAGGGGGTGCGACCTCAGAGTTTAAGTTCACTGAGATACACTGCTCAGCAGAAGACGATTTTTAGTGAGAAGCTGGTTGACAGTGTTTCATTGGAGGCCCCTTGGGAAGTCTACCTGGTCCCATTTCAGCCCCACACATCCATTAATATTTAACACATTTTCAAATGCCTAACAGATTTCAGTATCAGTCTGCTAAAAGCTACCTTTTACCCTGGAAGTACTTGCTGAAGAGTAAATATGAATTGCAGCTGCTGTAGTCAGTTTTCAGTGTCTACCTCTGTGTAGCCTGAAGAGTTAATAGTTGGGGGATGACAGTAATCTTGGGAAAAATGGTAGGGAATGAGTGAAAATACAGGTGAACTGCAGCCTTCCCCCTTCCCATCTGTTGTTATTATCTGTTATTGCCAGGGTCCCTACTGAATCCTCCAGACTACTTCTGTGTTTGGCAGCAGCAATTTCAGATGCCTTGGGATATCTGTTATCTTTACATGTACTCACAGAAGCAGACTGACGTGCTGGTAGCTGCCTACTGCTGAAGGTATATGGGAAGAGAGAGCAGGCAGTATTTTTAAGAGAGTAAGTTTCTCTTTGGCTAAGATTAAGTCACACTTTTTATCTTCCTTTCTTTCTGGATCTGTTCAAAGTTTGTCACATTTCCTTAAGCACTCAGATTGTTCTTGGGCTTTTTATTTATTATTATTATTATTACAATTTTAGCTTCTAGGACTCTGGTACTCAAGGTAAAGCTAGAGATAGCAGCTAATCATTTGATTGATGATAAAACCACCATTAAATTAAACTTTGTTTTTTTTAAATTCAATAAGTTCTTAAGCTCACAACTGAACATCTCTTAGATGGCAAACATTCTTGTAATTTAATAGAGACATTAAAATTACTAAACGAGTGTCAAAGAGCTAAGCAAGGGAGTTGCTTATCTACTAAAGGAATTTAATAACTCAGAAATCTACATAACTGACATTGGCTCTAATTGTAAATAAATCACATTCTAAAATTGAGCAAATAATTCTTGTTCATGCCTCAGTTATCTCTGAAGTGGATAGGGGAGGGTTCACTAAGCATTCAGATGTAAAGTCTCCAACATTTCTTATTAGGGAGATGAAAGCTGTCCCCTGGCTGCTGGCCTCACTTTTCTGCCAGAGCCACTGACCCAGCACAATGGCCAAAGAGTATCCCATGGACCTGCCCCTCTGCTGTGGGAGTTTGCTGTTCACTGCATTAGGTTAGAGCATTGTTTAGGTTTATACTGTGTTCCACAAAGTATATGGAAGTCTATGGACAGTAGTTTTAATTATTATTTTTTGAAATGGAGGAGTAAAAATTTTGCACAAGAAGTCAGAACAAGGTCCTGATTTACTGACTCAAATAAGTATTGATTTGTTGGAATCCTCATTAGTACAGGTGAGGATTATCTATATAGCTCTATAATAGTATATACAGTGGTTGTGTTTGAAGTCTTTCAGCTGGCCTAGTGAAGGTCCAGAGTGACACAGGGCAACAAAAAATAAGTGCATGAACAATTGCAAGGTTATGTTTCATGTATTGTTCAGCTACTTAATAAAATGACAAAAGGATTTCCACACACTCAGAAGACAAAAAGCCTTATAAAAATTACATATACTCCTTTATATACTCCTATGCTCCTAGGGCTAAAAGGAGTGTATGAACTTCATCAGTGCATCAGTGTAAGTGGCAGATGCAATTCCTCTAAATGTCTTCAAGCCAGGATTGCTTTAAATAAAAAGTAACATTGTGTGTGACAGAGGTGAAATAATGGTCGATCAAAAGATAATGAAGCTGGAGTCTGACAACAAGAATGAAATGTAAAGATGACAAGCTGATGTGGCAAAGCAATGTGGTGCATACATATGAACTAAATAGCATTGGATATGTTTGGACAAGAGGTTAAGAAGAAAAAAAAACTGAGGGCTCTGATAGTACTGCAAGGTGTTTGTTTAAAATTGAAAAGGAAAGAGTAGTGCCATGCTGCATTTACGTTTTATTTGGAAATTAACCTCTGAACCAACATATGAAGAGGCAAGAGATCTGCACTCTCTCTTGATATCACTTTTGATGCAAACTTAAAAGGTGTATTAAAGACCTGCCTCTGAAATTCTCTTTAACCAAACAACAGTCCTTCTCGTCGAGCACACATCTCTGTCTTCGGACCATCGCTCTCAGCAGCCCTTGACAGAGGTGTTGCCAACACTTGTACTCTCTATGTTAAAGACAGCGGCCACAAACAGCTTTTGCACAGTCTTGTGAATCTTCTTGACTGCTGCTGGCTAAAAAACATTCACTCTTTCTCCCTATGTTTCATTTCTAGGAGAAACCACCTCATAAGAGTGAATGCTGCAAGAGGTATAAGAGAAGGCAGAAAGAGAAAGAGGTGTTCAGGAAAACATTCATTTGCATGGTGAGAAAGAGCACTGTCCCAGACTGAGCCGTGGCTTTCACCCTGTGCTGGGCTCCTATTCCAGAACTCTGCAAAGACATAGGAGATTTTCCCAGATGCATTTTAGCCTAATAGCTGTTATTTGGGAATGAAAGAAAAATATTTGGCTGTTGGCTGTAACTAGAAAATTATAATCAGTAATCAAATAACTATCACCTCCTTCCCTCCAAAGTTAAGCAAGCATTAATAATTAGCTGTAGTACACGGGTGTAATTCATTACAATGACTGTTTATTTGTAAATGTCCATTAACTTTTTGCCACAGCAATTAGTCATTCTTGTTTTACTTATCTGAATTCTTACACAACAACCATGAAATTGTAAAATATAAGTATTGACAGAATTGATAGTTGGCTTAAGCTACCATGTTTTTGAGGGCAGGCTTTGGAAAGATCACAGATTTATTTAGTACAATGTTAGCTTACCACCCAAGTAATAAATAATACACTCAAAGAACAAAACATTAATATAGATATTATTTTTTTCATTTCAGGAAGAAACATGAATTGTAGTCCTTCATGAAACAACAAAGCTTGTTCTTTGAAAGAAAAACAAACAAACTGTTTTGTCTGCATGCAATTCAGACATCAATTCAACAGTGACCAAAACACTCCCTCACATGTTGAACTGACTAATCCTTTGCCAGGAGGGATCATGAGAAACCTGCATCTAAAAGGCTTTTAAAAATGGTGTTTGTCTACAAAGCCTGCTGCAGTTGGTTTGGTTAGTCAGAAACCTGATATCTATTTTCTGTTAAATACTAGAGAAAAAGAAAAGCTGGATGTCTCATTACAATATGTTGTCCGCTCTGATTTGTTCCTCCTGCTCATGTTTCCTATCTTGTGTATATTTGTTTTTGGATGCAAGATGGGTAGCAAAGAACAGGTTTCAGGGTATAGAGTGGATGGGTGAAAGGGAACCCCTGAGATGTGAACACCTGCTGAGCTGCGTACAGATCTGCTCCTTCAGGTGTCTCAGACTCTGTGGTCATCACTTTAGGAACTGAGGAAATAAAATAAAAACATAGTATAAATGCTTCAAATAAGCTGATGAATATATTAAGAACTTGTTCCTTGGGC
This sequence comes from Anthoscopus minutus, assembly GCA_013399455.1. NCBI lineage: Eukaryota > Metazoa > Chordata > Aves > Passeriformes > Paridae > Anthoscopus > Anthoscopus minutus. The sequence goes on along the minus strand of VWYI01019936.1, from coordinate 85,558 downwards.
CAAGTAATTAGGATTTGTAGGTATTTATCATGTAATTCCCACACGGGGATAATTTCTTCTGGGGAAAATTTCACAAGAACCTAAGCAAACTGTGAGTTCAAGTCCAGTTTTTAAATCTGACTTTTAATTGTACACAAAAACTGAAATGCCCAAGGATAATAACATTTTGCATTGCAAAAAGCATCTGCCTGTAAAATGGGAACTTAATACTTCTCAATACTATTTAATGCTCCTGAGTTTTGAATATTTGGTGCAAGGACACCATCAACATTTGCAAGGAGCTATGACTGGTACCCAGGTGGCTGCCTGTGGTGGGATGGTTTGCCTCGCTCTCTACTTTATGCTGCCTCAGAGACAGGGTCCAACACCTCAGTCATTCTGTGACATCCCATTCACCAGGACGGAAGCATGTTGTAAGGATATTTAAGCTATCTTGAAATTACCTCTGCCAGTTTGGACAGTGGCCTCCTGCCCTCCTGCATCACACCCACTCTCACTGTCCCCAAGTATACAGATGTCTTAGAGGGAAGATGGCCACGTGACTATCTGTTGTTGGGATTCTTCTGTCTGTTGCTTGTGGCATGCTATAGCACTTCTTTCTTCTGGGTAAATTATGGAAAATCTTGTGCAAAACAAGGTAATGAATGCCTGGAATATTTTGTGGAGTAAACAGTTGCACTGAATTTCCAAGACTTGCAAGGACATTTAGAGTGCAGCCTATACACATGGATGCTTCTTGAATACTGAGTACCACGAAGCTACAAATTAGGGTAGTCTATGCCTGTGGTTTTCATATGAGGAAGGAAAATTCAAATGCATTTTTATTAGACTTTTTTATCCATCTTTAGTTACAAGACTAATAAAGCAAATGCAGACTAAGCTAAAAGAAAAATCTGTATCCTCTCATGTGAAGATAATGTCTGAACCTCAGTGCACATGGCTACAGCACCTATAGTTTGGGCCTGTTTTTTAAGCTTCATATTTTCACTTTTAGGTCAACATTTTCTCACCACATTGGACTCCTAACAATTATCTAAAACTTTTGCAAAAATACACAGAGTACATGCAAAAGTGAGAAATAATGAGTCTGCTCCCAGATGCCTTTTATCAGCCTGTTTTTCCTGACACATTGGATGTGATGCACAGCCAGCTTCTCTAAAGGCAGGCTGAGATCTCCCACACTTGATAATGCTTTCACAACTCTTGGGCGAAGTCCTAACATTACTAAACTCAGTTCCTTGTTTATTCCCATTAAGCCAAGATTTTGCTTTCTGAATATAGTATTTCAGTTCATTTGCAAAACAAAAGTTTTCCTGATGAAATGTACAAATTTAAGGCTCATTATAAATGAAAACTGTGTTTACAGCTCTTATTGCTTCATTTTGGTAATAAAAGTGCAGAGTCCTTAGTGTTCATTTTCTCTGTCACAATCACAAGAAGGCAAAGATAATTTGCACTTATTTATTTCAGGCTATATTTTGTGTAGGCTTAAGGACCTTCTAAAGTGGTTGTAGAAAATTACCTTGCATTGTATGAGCAGAAATTAGGATTAAGTTTAAAATAAATAGTCATTTCAGGAAGGCAAAGTTTGTGAAATTGAAGGAAGTGGTTAGTAAAGTCAACTAGACTGAAGTGGTCAGGATTTGAATGTGGAGGAGACTTGAACTCTCCTCTAATCAAAATCACAAAACCTAGAAGGAATTTGCCAAACAAGCAGGGGGAGAAAATTGTAAGAAAATATTCCCAAAGCTATTTGAGTCAACAGATGCCTGTGAATGATGGTAGGAGTGAGCATATCCAGCAAACAAAAGATATGACAAGGACATATGAGGAAAGAAGTCGATTCATACAGATCATAAAAGCACAGGAAAAAGTAAAAACCACCAAATATTAGGGTGAAATAAGCCTTCTAAAAATATGTTAAAACATATTGAGACAATTATTTAGCCTTCAAGTGATGGGCTTGAAAAAAAGTAGTACAGGTGGAATACATTCATTGTATGAACTGGATGTGGACAGATATTCAAGCTGACTAAGAATAGCTCAAATTAGAAGTATTTTTTAATCCAGAAAGAGAAGGAAAATATCTCGTAGGAATCAGGAGTGGCAGCAGAAGGCGTTAGTAGCTGGCAGTAGGAATTTTTTCCATAATTCTGAAATATCTCTGAAATAGCTCATTTAGGCATGGAAGGGTCACAGCATGTGTCCCTGAGCTCTCTGGGATATCCTCATCAAGCAGCTGGAAAGTCAGACCCTTTCCCAGACTCAAGCATGAAGGGGGAGCCACCTGTGGAGCTGCTCTGCACTTCTCTTTGCAGCAGTAGCAGAAACCCCTGGTCCTGGAAACAGGTGGATGAGAGTGAGAGATGGAGTTTGTGCACTCCCCAGCCCTAGGTGAGGTTGAGGCTCATTCTAGGGCACTGGTTTCTGAACACAGATCAGAGAGCAAGGGCTAAGTGAAGTATGATGGAGCCAAAGCTGTGACACAGGATACAATACAAAGAATTTGGCACAGAAGAGCCTTAGAGGACAATCCTGGAGTTTCTTCTGCTCTCCCAATATACCCTGTGATTTCTCTGTGTAACAGCAGCACCAAAAACACGTACAGTATTTGAAATTTGCCAGTAAAAGCCAATTTTTTAGTCTCAGTAGAAATTAGGAAAGTAGCAGTTCTGAATTGCCTGTATTTTAGCTACGTACATTTAAGGTATAGCCTAGCCAGTGTTGTGAGTATAAAATTATGGCACCATAGATGAATAGCTAGCTTTTCAGGCTAATTGCTCATTAAGTAGCCTGCCATAAACAAAACTCAAGGAGCATTCAGTAGAGGAGGAAAGGATTTTGAAAGAAATGATAATGAAAAATAGAGGTGAATGGAACAGAAGGCAGAATTCAACAAAACCTGCCAAAGAGCAGTTCATACCAGACTAATCCAATATTTAAACATTTAAGGCTATTGGTTTTCCAAGGAAGTGAAAAACAGTACTTGCACAAGATCAAAGAGTGAGATCCAGAATATGTACAGATAACATGATGCCTAAATATCAGACTTGGAATTGAATTAACTTTCAGATGTCAGGCTTGTAGCCTCCTTTGGTATATTTGTATAGTGAAGTGGCATTATAGATATTTATGATCTAGTACACAGCTGTATATCTAAGAAGAAACTGCATAGAAGCCATGACATTCATCAGGGGAACACAAAAAGCTAATTAGTGGAAGGTCCAAAATACTCTTGCCTCATTTTAGTACATCTGTAAATTTGGCTTCATGGTATAAATCCTTTCTCAAGGCTTACACACCTAAACTGTCTCTTTTAGGTAGTTTTCATGAAAGAAAACCTCTGGGTTTTGTAGGGAGTGTTGCTTCTTGTCCCCCACACACAGCTGGAATGTTTTTTTCCTGACTGTAGCACTTCTCTGAAGTTTTCTGATGCTCTGTGTCTCAAGTTTTCATACCCAGGCATAGGCTCTTTCTGTCCCTCTTGTTTGCATTCTGTCACAGGACAGGGAGGGGTGAGGCAGCCTGTGGGCAGGAGGAATAATGTAGTCTTTTCCCATGCAGGAAAAACTTTCTTATTGCATTTGCAGTGTGCTGTGGTGCTCTCCTAACTCAATTTTCAATTTGGGTTACTTCTTACAGCAAGTTATTCTCCCATGAAAACTGAACGATTCTCCTAATCAAAGACCCAGAAGCAGAGAGGTACCAGTCCCTAATGGCTGGGAGAAACAACCAGGCTAATTAAGATCTGGTCCTCTGTTTCAACACCTCTTGAAAACACAAAGTAGAAACCAGTTTTTACCCAGCCAGTGAAACCAGCAGAAAAACAATCTATCCTATTGCCTTCTGCTTTATTTCCTGTTCAGTGGCACTCTGCTGGACAGAGAGTATCCTGCTTATCAATTAATATCTGAAGACCTTCTGCCTGCTATGGTCAAAGTTCATCTTTCTGTCTTTTAAATCAGGAATTGCTCAGATTAGAAAGGACAGATGACAGAGAGGAGGGACAGGGGAGGGCAGTACAGCAAAGACTTGGATAAGCCCCTAGAAGCAGGTCAGAGTTCTGGCTAGCTCTTGCAGCCTGTCCATTCTTGTAAAAAAGAGGAAGGTTCTTTCAAAGAACCTATCCGAAGGCCCCACACATCTACAAATTTGATAGAAATCCCAGAATATCTTGAGCTGTGAAAAGACCCTGTGGAGTGCTGGGGCCACGTTACTGACCAGGGTCCTTGAGGAACAAGGAAACATCTCAGAGGGGTGCTAAATAAAGAGCTGTGGTCTTCAGCTGTTGACCTGTCCCTTCAGGACTGGGTATCAGCTGCATGCCTCAGCTGGTTTCCTTAAAAGACTGTCTCTAATTTGAGCACCAGACATGTCTGCACATCAGTCACTGACTCCTTACACTCCCAAGGGGTGGCAATATAACAGAATCAGATGCCCATACCACCAACCATTGATCTTCCCAACCCTTTTGTGAGTTTAACACCCACAATGGAAACTCCTCATATGGTAGATGCTGAAAGTAATTGCTTCATCAAGCCCATTTTTTTTTTCATTTTCTTCTCTGTGCAACAAGACTTCAGTTCTGAAAAGGCTTGTAAATGTTTTAAAACTGCATGTCTGAAGGCTATATATTTTGCAGAAAAATCTCCCATACAATCTCTCTGTAACTGTGAAAGACTGACTTCCTTCAATGACAGTGTTTCATTTGCTCTACATCGTTGTTCTTTTTATCAAAGCCCATCTGCCGTGTTTCCTTCACCTTCTGCTCTTATCTGTAAAAATTATGCTGTTCAGATCAACAGACAGAGAGGCCATCAAAAGAGGCCAGAGTACAATTAAGTGGAGGAAACAATTTAGGCATGGGCAATATAATCATACATGTCTTTGTCAACTAACATTATTTCAAAAAAGGCATTTTTCAAAGTGGCTCATAGGTGATTTTTGCTCAGCCCAGCTGCTACACGTTTTCATTGCTTGTCAGCATCCTAGAATATGTATGTCATGAGGAGGAATTTGAAGAAGGAGATAAGAAGCATCTTTTTGGCTTGATTCAGGGAGCTTGTGCAAAGGGATCAGTGGGGGAAACTTGCCTGAAGCTTTACAGATACGCCAGCAAAAAAGAGAGAAATATGCATTAAAGATTGACAAAACTGGAGCGGGAAAGCCAGAAATTATGTGACAGGAGACATGATAGATGTAATTATTATGGTAATGCTGCCTTGGTCTGCTACAAGAAAACTTAAAGCTGTACAGATTTTGGTAGCCCATTCGCTTTACCTCAACTTTTTCAGCTATGCCTTGATGCAGGGCAGGATGTTCTGCATAGTAATACTGGGAGATTCTGTTTGCCTACAGCTTTCCAAAGCTGCTTGTAGATAATTTCTTAATCCATTACCAGGATGGATATTTGACACATTCACTTGCATTAATTAAGCAGATGTAGGAATAGAAGGGTCATTTATCAACAACCCTTCAGGACTTTTTGAAGAAGCCGATGAAGCAGTTCCGTATTTTTTTCTGTAGGGAATAATAGGAAATGAATGTTGCATAGATTATTTGCATATTTCATTTAAAAACATTTACTCACAACTTTTTTTTTCCTCTTATTCCTGCTGATCAAAACATCAGCTGTTCTCTGATAAAAAAATGCCCTTTTGAAGGGGGAAAGTCCCTATTAAAAGCAAATACTTTTGTTGTTATTATGAAATTATAATTAATTTACTATTTATATTTTCTAATATTTTGCAAATACTTTATCAAAATTATTTTCTAACATCTTGACAGAAACTCTGCATTTCCTGAAAATGCTCTCTATTTAGAAATAAAATCTTTCTTGCACATTCTGAAAAGAGACTTATTACAGTGACTACTATTTTCCAAAGTGTAAAATGCAAATGATTGTCACACGTCTGGGCTATAGCCTCAAAATCGTGCAAGTGTAGCACGGATCTGATGCCCATGTTAATATGGATTTGAATACAAATGTGATTAAGGTAGCAAAGCAAATTACTGAGATGCTCAGGACTCCTTTGATAATGCCTCTGTTTAGAGTGCTACTTACTTCCAGGAGGGCTTCAGGAGGTACAAGGCTTTCCTGCATGCTCTCCTTACAGTTTTTTCCTAAAGAAAACCTTTGTCCTGAAAAATACCCTCCCTCTTGTTTTTATCAGTAGCATTTGCTCTTTAAAAACTTTTAAAAACTGTGCTGCAAAATACTCTTCTTGTATATGCAAATAAATCTGGAGCATGATGTTTCTCAAATGTGACACTGGCTCTTCCTTGAGGAAGTGCGAGGTACCAAAGCTCACAATGAACCATGAAGAAAACCAACCTTGCTCTACTTGTTGAACTTTCTTAGTAGTTTAACTTAAGAACACATTCAGGTTATGCTAACTGGAACAGAATTTCCAGAAGATATCTGCCACAAACACAATCATCTCTTCCTTTCTGTACTCTAAAAGATTTTTTGATGGTGTCTTTTTTTCACTGTAGATGCTTTCAAAGAAAGAAAAATCCCCCTGAATTTAGGAATCACAAACTCTCATAGGGCAATATGTGCTAAGGAGGAGATTTTTATCAGGTACAGCCAGATCCTAATTCATGCTACAGGGCATGAGTAGTTTGATCCTCTCCAATTTCATGATGTTTTTTAGTTAGGCCTCTTGCTTTTATAGATAATTTATTAACATTTATTAATATTTTTTTCAGCACTTGGACCTTTTCAGTATTTTCCAAGGGCTTGCCCCCTGATTAATGAATACATTTACAAGTCTAGAGACCTCCAAGTATTTGAAGAAATCCCCAACTATTACTTTCCCCCCACCTCCCCTTTTTTTATTACTAACAGAAAGGATTTGTGAACAAATTAAGTAAACTCAGTTACTCATCTTGGCCTAATTATTTTTGGAGATATTTCCCTTACGAGTGTTGGTAAAAATCAGGCAAATATTTTGCAATTTGGTCATTTTACCCTCTGTGAAGGTGAGGGGTCCTCTCCAGGGCCTTGCCAGGGGCTGGGGTAGCTCCTTTCCCATGAAGGCACAGTAAGCTATATCGGCCAACCATTGCAGTAATGCAATAGCATGTGCTCTACATCTTACAGCCTCATTATATTTCGTTACTAGTGGACATTTTATTGGATGGGATTGAAGACGCAGATGTAGGAGGACAGTTTGGTTCACACTGTTTGGAGCTCGTTTTGGCTTTTGACAGCTGGGCCGGATTTGGGGGACCTCACAGCTGCACTGATGTAAACAGAGCCCTTGGCGTTTTCTGGCTGGAGGAAGGACACCTCCTCCACAGCTGCAAACCGCAGGACAATCCGCACCCTGCTCGATGGAAGAAGCAGCAGCAGCTTCATTTTCTGTGTGCTGTGACCAGATGGGGTCTGTCGGCTGGCCGAGAGAATACGAGACCCCAGACCAACTTCCTCTTGGCTGCCTCCCTGGCCGTGACTGCGGGCGAATGTGCAGGGTGAACCTGCGCGGCTCGGGGAGCCAGCTGTGCCCGGCAGGCACGTGTGGTACTGGAGCGAGCCCCGGGAGCCGTGGGAGGAGACTGCCGTGCTCCAGGCGCGCCGCCTCCTGCTCTTCAGCGGCTCTGCAGAGGAAATCTTTAATGTCTTCATCCGTGCTCCCTGCGTGCTCATGTTGTGGCCAGAGACCAACAACCTAGCCATTATTGTATTACCCAATGCAGAAAAAAACCACTCTGGCTAATCTTGTTTTGTGTCAAGAGAAAATAAAGTTGTTTTTGTTTTTTTAAAACTCGAATGAAATCATGGTGCTTTATGGATATTTGTGTCATCCTAAGAGAATGATTCCATTAAGATTAAAACAAAGGCTTCTTTTTGCTAATAACCTTTGAAATGAAATTTGTTTTCTCAAGAGTCCTTCTTTTAAATAGGAGTCTTTCTCTTTACTTCAGGGAAGAAAAACTGGTAGTTTTTCATAATTAATCAACAGAAATCTGTATTACAGTAAATATGTGGCTATGTTTCTCACAATGAACAATGACTGATGTTACTAACCTTAGAGATACACACTTTAAAGCTAAGCAACTCTTTGTCTTTAAAAGCTTAAGAAAATATTATTTAAATTTAGAAATATTATCCTAAATTCACTATAGGTAGGTAGCATCAATATGTTGAATTCAATGTAATCTTAGATAAAAATGGTAAATTATTTATTTAAGTCAGTGGATAAATTAATTACTATATGCAACAAATGTGATCGTAAATGAAACTAAAAATCACAGCTGAAATTGCAAAATTTGCTTACTAAATAGGTTATAGCCACATAGATGCAAAGAATGTAGGAGCTGCATAGCTTTTAATCATTTCTGCTTGTGCTGTTGTCAGTGCAGCTGTTTGCAGTGGGAACAACTGCTCCTTGTGGGAGTCGTTACTACTACGGATTACTTCCTGGAAAATTTGGCACAGGGTGGTTTAGAGAGAAGCTTGCAGATTTTGGTTTTGCACTGGCAAGTGGGAGCGAAAGAGAAAACAAATTGTGTAGTAAGTGAAACAAAAACACAGAGAACTTACATGTCCCTTGACAGCTTTTAGGGGAATGAAAGCATTTGTGATTTTGCAGTCTTACTGGAATAGTTAGAACTACATAATATTTGGAATACTTAAGCCCAAGAAAATAATGGGATTATTAAAAGGGTGATGTTAAATCCCCTGTAACGGAAGAAAGAGCCTGGCCAGGCTTTGAAAGGATGCACAAAAGGGAAGACCTGTGGTCTGTGCTGGATGTGCTGTCCCACTGCTAACAAATTCACACAGATGTGAGAAATACAGCATGAATGAAAGCTAAAAGAAGATCCATCTGGAAAAAAACAAAAAGCGATGCATTTATTTATTTTTCCAGCTTCCTGAAGGTTTGGCAATGCAGGCTTCCCAGCTTCCACTTTTGTCAAACCTATTTTATCACCTGGAGCTGTACAGTGTCAGATAAGGACATAAGTGTTGGCATTTATAGGGGAAGTTTGCAGTGTCCCACTGTCTGGTCCTGCTGCCAAGCGATCAGTAGCTGTTTAATGATAGGATCTCTCATTTTGAAAAGCAGTATGGCAAGTGTGATGCCAGGCTTGTTTCTTATAGCCTTGTCATATACTGTGGGACTGCTCACAAACTCTCTCATGCCTTTATGTACTATACACCATGAAGAGTAGCAAAAACTTGATAACTGGAAAATAGTCAGATCCACAGTGGCAACAGTGTGAGTGACCCCGGTGTCTTAATCCCTGAGCTCAAAGACAGGGATAGAAAGGCTGCTGGCACTGACCTGCAGCTCAGGAACAAATGCATATAAGGAGGATTACAGTCAAGATTAAACAGGCATTTTTGTTGCCTTTGATCTTGGTTTCATGGATGACAGCAAGTTGCTAAACTCTTCAAGGCTTAAGAGAACAGAGGATATTTCATAAAAGGTGGAAGTTACACCAGTAAAATGCAGAACGGATGAGTGAGGTTACCACTGGTGGGTTTCAGCTGGCTGGCACTGACCAGCACGGTGAGTTACATGTGGTGAGGGCTGTGCTCAAACTCTGCTCAGATTTCAGCATCCCTCCTTTCTTATGACTGGATGAAACAGAATACTTTCTTCTAGAAAGTCACACTTTGACCATGAATTAGAGACAGGTGTAATTCCAGTAGGTTGGAGGGAAAAAGCTCTTCTCTTTTCTTTCATCCAGGGTATGCACCTTAATTTATGGGGAATCTGTCTCACTTCTTACATCAACTACTGTCATCAACAGTTGCACAGGTATCTAGTAGAGACCCATGAGGTGCTGATGTCTCCTGTGTCTGCAATCATGGACCAGGCTCTCACCAAGCACATCGAGACCAAAATCTGTGAACTGAGTAAGATAAAGAAAGGATAAGATATTCTGCTTACTATCCTCTTATCACTGTGGGGGAAAACACCTCTCTCTGTCTCTTAACTTAGAAATGTTCTTTGGACTAAAGTGTCAGTTTTTACAAATTCATATTTTCCAGTAAAGGAACTAGCCAGAAAATTCCTGGCCAGTTCCACTCACAGTGTCAAGTCCTGTTTGCCAACATTTAGCTGAGACTAGAAAATGTTTAGTTTAGTCCTAGCAGATTTAGCAAGGCTTAAGCAAGGCATCAGAGGTGACAGAGGAAACACTCTGATGCCAAATACCAGCTGTTATCTTGATTTGAAGGGAAATGGTCTTCAGTGTCATCTCTTTCTTTTGAGGAGGGAAGCACACCTATGTCTGACCCACCAATAATAATTTTGGCATCTCTAAGACATATTCACACTGACTGTCTCAATCTGTTTCATGCCGAAACCTAACAGAACCACTGGAAATATGAGCCATGCTTTCCAGTATAAACAAAGGGAGCATTAACTCCTTTTCCTAGTGTCCTAGGTTAAACCATAAGATATGAGCAATTTTCTTACTGCCCCCGCCGAGGACAGCAAACTTTGTTTCCCTCCATTTCCACTCCATTGTATTGCTGGATGCAAATCTTTTCTCATCAATCTGTCCTGTATTGCCCTGATGATCTATTTCCTTCAGCACAAAACCTTTCCTGAGAGCTTCTGAGCTTCACTCTGCCAGTGATCAGAACTAGGAGGCATCTTTTGGCTCTTGCTATCTGTTTGGGCTTGTGTCTTCCTTGCAACACATGTTGAACATGTGCTGGGTGAACGTTTTCTTGTCTAACATAAGTCACATTCCTGGCGCTGCCGCATCAGCAGCATCTGACAGCCTGGAAGCAAGGAAGGAAACAGTGAATGCCTTTGAAAAATCACTGATGGCCAGGCAGCTGAAGGACATGACACATAAACTTTCCAGAAAATGATTTAAGAGGCAGAAATTCACTTAACCCCATCTAGAGCACGTAGCAAGCTGTTTGATTTTGTTCATTCTTCTGGACAATTCTAGTGATGACAACACCGGATACTATTTTTATGAAGAATACCATGTTGTGAGCACCTGCATGAATAATGCTATCAGTCCACAGCATTTTGTCTTACATGCTTTTTGTAGTCTCAGTTTCTCTGCTGAGTTGCACAGTTTTTCCAGTATAAAATTTCAGAATTGTTTTTTTTTTTTTTTTTCGCAGTCTGCAAGACGGGTAAAACCAGCCAAAATATAAAAAAATCTGCATGCTGACAGCAGATGAAAATGACTCTGATTCTGACAAATTCATTATGTTGTCCTCATGAAATAGCAAAGGCATAGGAAGGAAGAATTCTGTGATGAGCATAGAAAATGTTTGTTTGCAATGAGAGAAGGTAAAATGTGCTAACCAGTTATCAGGTATACTGAGAGGATATTGTGCCAGATGCACAGATTGATGGGTTATAAAATGATTTAAAAACTGAAGGTCATATAGATGGCATATTGCAAATTAGACATTTAAGCAGATGGCATGGGTATTCACTAGCCTACCTGACTGGAAGAGGGAATTTTCCAATGCCGTACAAAAATGTCTATAGATAAATAATAAAAACCAATTCAGATAAACGGGTTAAACTGTTCTAATTACTTGTCATTTTCCACATTTCTGATCTTGGTAATTTTTCACTTGGAACAGTTTGTTTTTCTATATGATAAGAACCAGCCTAGTTACAGGCAATACAAGATACCAAAAGCATGGAGGGGGGAAATTTCATGTCCAATTGGTATGGTACCTATCTTTAAAATTTTCTCTCTGGGAATGCAAAGTAATTAGTAAGAAGGAAAGGAAATTTAGATAGCCAGTCTTGTACCTTGTCACTGTCATAAGCAGCAGAGAAGGGGACACGGAAAAGTGAACAGGAAGGGGAAAATAAGCCCTGTGAGAGGGTCAGGATAAGCAGGAGACAATGTAATGACATAGAAAATGTGGTGCTCTAACTGCAAGCCCACACAAAATTCCCTGTGTAGAGACATGAGGTGGTTGACTTAGCACAAAGGCAACATCATGCCAACTATCTGAAAAGTGGAAATAAATGAATTTTGGTTTTGAGGCAGAGCTAGGGAATTCCTGGCACCTGGTCCTCTCAACAGACCTTGTGGAACCTATTGCTTGTCCATGTCACATATGACACTCTAGCTTCCACCATCAGTTCTTGAAGCAGACATGGCTGTAATAGAGAGAGGTTTCATTAGCATCACTAAGCAGTGGCCTATGCCCTTCCTGGGTTGGGATTCATTGGCATTAAAATTCAATGGCAAAGAGGCACACTTACACAGGAGAGACACTAGATTGATGGGAAGGGTTTATATTTTCCTGCTGTTTTGTTTGTCGTGGATTTCTTTTTTCTCTTTTGGTATCAAATAAGAGGCTTGAGAGGAAGTGAATGCTGAAGAGAGACAGTAGTGTCAGACAGCTGTGATCCCACCAAGCAACACATTACTGAGGCAAAAACACAGCCTCTTTCTCTGCTCCTTGAATAGTCTTAGTCAAATCCTGAGAGTGGAAAGGTCAGAATAATTAGACAGAAGCACTCAGCTTCCTATTCAGTGGTGAGAGAAGGGAACTTTGAGAGTGTTGCTTTGTGCTAAGGGAGGATGAATTGCTGTATGTTCTTGTTAAACACTGTTCAAAATAAATCTCAGCTACAGAAGTACATGATATCTTTTCATGATATCTTTTCTCAAGATATCTTTTCTTTCTTGAACGAATGTGCAGCTATGTTAGAGATGAAGGCATTACCTAGAAAATGAGGGGTCCCACTGCAGAAAGGACATGGCCGTCCACAGCACTATGTGACAGAACTGCTTTCCACCATGCCCTTCTACTCGAGAGACAGGTCTCATTGCAATGTTTGCTTTCTTTCCCTAGCTGACATAGTATTATGTCAAAAAGCATTCTCAAAACAGCAATAAGGAAGTATTCTCAGAACACTGAGTTGGCAGTAGCTGTGTTTTGAAAACAAGCATTGACTACCACCAGAATAAAAAGGCTGTATTTTAAGGATCATGCTGAATATTGAAGGAAGAGTAAGATCCCTAAGTATTTTGTGGGGTTTTTAAAGAAAAGATTTCATGCAAAAATGCATTGACATTCATGAACTTAACTGACTAATTGCTTGCCAGCTAGTATAATGACCTTGACCTCAAGCTGATTGAATGTACAACAGTCCTACCTGCAGGTGGATGGGATTCACATGATTCTGAGATGTTCATTTTTAGCCATCAGAGTAAAATTTGTTCTCTGCCTTAGAAGAAAAAGGAAAAAAAGTTGGTTGTCCAGGGCAGGGTAACAGTTTCACTAGTCCAGTGCCCAGTTTCCTAGAGGAATGATTAGTGGATGCCTTGGAGAGAACATGAAGCAAGGGCCAGGCAATACTTCCCTAGACCTCTCTCCAGCTCCCAGCAGCTTGTGTTCCAGGTGTCCTGAATTAGAAATGCTGTCCTTACATTTAATGTCCTTATTGGGTGCTCTGCACAGCACCACATGAGAGAGGGGAAAAATTGCCTCTTTTGGTAGTAACCTGCCTGCAGGTAAGTGGGAGAAAGCAGGGACAGAAGGAGCATCTCCTCTCAATTAGCCTACAGGAAGCTGAACTGCTGACACACTCAAAAACTGCATGCTTTGACATTCTTCAAGGCCTGTGGGCTTCATGGAGTGCCATGGACTCCTGGAATGGTAAAGCCAATATCTTCCTGTCTACCCTAGAGGACACTTGTGGGTATGGGTGGATTCAGAAGCACATGAGGAAATGTGGCCACAGACGACTGCCTACCACATACCTGGCTCTTGGGGCAAGTCGTTGTCCCAAAACTGTGCAGCTCAGCCCTGCATCCACAGGTTCTGTGCTCATCAGGCACCACAGAGCTTTTCCATACTAAAAAATGGCATTAAATGTGTCTTTGAGCTTTGTGCTTATTTTTAAAAGGAATATCTGCCACCAAGTGGAAAATGTTATCACTTCACCAATATTTATAGATTACTACCAGTCATAATTGTAGCAGTAATCTTGCTTATTACTCGAAAAAAGTTCAAAACAAGTAGACAGATAAAAAAATGTGGTGTTGAAACAGAGCATTAGTTGTTTTGCTGGCTCTTTCAGCACAGATTAGAGACCTTGCTGAGGTACAGCCTGCTGTATGCCTAAACAGAGAAAAATGACAGAGGGGCTGTGGTGTGGAGACAGCCTTTCATTCTTCAGCTCTACAGCTGGGCCTGTTGACATCAGAGATAATTCTCCTGAAATACAGGAATGGCAGATATTCACACACAAATTTGAAATTTCTGAAGCATTGTTTTATAATTCTTGTACCAAGCCTCATCTGTTGCTTTGACTTAAGCCATTTTCAACTAACCTAAGCTACAGCAACAATTAATGTGTTTAGTTGCAGAAATCTTAGGAGGAGTTCCCTGATGTATCAGTGATTGATAAGAACAAATGTTTTGTTTTTTCCTTTCCCATCCATTATACTTTCTAGAAGAAAGGGAGGGGTCCCTTCAGCAGGGACCAGAGACCTCTGAGAAACCAAAGAGAAATTATTCCCCTGGCCTGTGGATGTGTTGCCAGCAGTTCCTGGCTGTTCGTGGCCAGAACCTCAAATGGCTAAAAGTCAGCTCTTACATTTGTAATTCTGCCCCAGGCTCTTAACATATTTCCAGACACAGCAGAGGTGACATAAGGGGAAAAACATGACAGAACGACAAAGAAAGGATGGATTTGAAGAAAAACTATAAGAAAAAAACTATCAGCAACATTTGGGTTTGATTCTTCAAAAAGGGCCAGTACTCTTCTGTGTTTGCTGGGATCCAAGTACTACAGGAGATGATCCCAGTACTCCAGCCCAAACTGGAGAACAGTCAAGAGGTGGAGAAGATGGACTTGGGGAACGTCTGGTGCTGATGTGTTGCAGAGTGTTACGCAATTTCCACGTGTGTCCCGGATTCCCCCAAGCCCTCGCATGGTTTCCACGGGGGTTCTTGAACTGCCCCTGGAGAATTCCCTTGGGAGCAGCAAGTGATAGGGCTCCAAGGGCATCAATCTGCCTTTTCCCACACCCCCTCTCCCTGGATTGGTAGGCTGGCTGGCCCCTTCCCCTTTTCCCCACCCCCAGGGAGAAAAAGGGGATGGTGGGCGGAGCAGCGAGAGGAGTGAGTTCTGGGTTTCTCGGAGTCCACATGGGGCTCGAGGAATGGAATAAAATCGGAACCTGAAACCCAGAACTGACTCTGCATCTTGCCTTTGCCTTGTCCGGTTTCTGCAAAGAGGAACACTCAGGAGGTAAAAGGGCTGGCTTTACAATCTTGCAAGGGGAGGTCCTCACTCGCTGCAGCTCGGACCGAACCATGCCTGAACTTGCCCTGTGACACGTGGACCCAGCTTAGCGTCACTGGGGGTATCTCTGCAGAAATTGCAGCTGCTGCCTTTTCAGTCGCTGAGAAGCCGAAGGACCAGGGCAAAGCTCCCGGAAGAGTGAGAACTCCCACACTGATGGAGACCCGAAACATTACAGAACACAAAGCCAAAATAAGTCTGTGCAAGTGCTGATTGAGCCTGTATTTAGGAAGCCACACATGGGTAAAGTCAGTGGGAAGCTGCTGGCATCTTGACCAGATGGACACAACCAGAGTGAGTAGCTCCCATCATCCCATCCTACTGCAGAGTTCCAAATTAAATTGGAGTCCTGGGTATTTACACAGTGCCTCTCCTAGAAGGGCTGAAGCCTCCGTCTTCCTGGGAGGCTCTTCCATGAGTAAAAAGTAATTTTGTCAAAGCTTCTGTGCTTAAAGAAACACAAGGTGTTAAAACAAGTTTCATTACTACTGGTGAGGCAGAAACAAAAGCCAGATGCACTGGCTGGACCAGCAGGTTCACAGAATGACTTTCTTCTACTTGGGAAGCCAGGAAAGTGTGTAGGTACTTAAGGACCTTTAAAAAATGTCTGGATAAGACACATATTCAGCTTTGGGAACGCTAAGATAGATTAGAGACCTCTGCCTACAGAAAAATTAAATAAAATGCAGAAACATTTACTAAGTAATAGAGAATGTTTACAAGATGGCTTTTTGTATAAAACAAAATCACTTTTTGTGTTTGCTTGTAGACAATGCAGGTTGTGCTCTTATGGGCTCAAGGCTGTATGGCAAATATTTTTGGGAGGAACGGATGGATTTTTAAAGTAAACATTTTTGTTCTCTTATCTGATCAGCTCTCCAGCATGGAAGGCAGTAAAATACTTTTTAAATAGAAACTGAACAGCCATGCTGTTGATTCTGGTTCTTCTAGATATTGCTGGCTTCCTCCACGGAGCAAGTTCACACTTGCCAACTTATATGAGTATGAAGCAACCTTTGATTCATACTTAGGGTCATCCTGGAGTAGAAGTTACAATCCTTAGCAGAAATGTTTAGGCTTTGGAATGATAAATCCTGGAGCAGGTCTCAGCTGTGCAATGGAGGAAGCAGAAGACAGGCAAAATTATAATATTGGAAATACTTTATCTAGACTGTAGAAAGAGAAATCTAGCCAAAGCTAGTGATGTTCAATTCCATATCAATTGAAACTGAGATGTAGGAAAAATTATATGCACTATAAATATATATATCAATTTTTATTCTGTGTATATACTAGTTGAAATAAATTTATTCATAACTCTTTTATTTGAATGTCCTCATGAACTATTGAAACTGCATGCCTCTGTGATAGGTGCAAAAGCATAAAGTCGTTTGGTCTCTGCCTGTGCAGTCATCAGAATTATTGGCACATACACCTCATGGTGCTCTGTGTGGAGCATTTTCCATGAAAACTCAGTCCACCTTGGGCTTTCATTAGGTTTACATAGTAGTCTGTAATATTATTAACTGCAGGGAAGATTCTAAGTAAACTACCTACACTTTTCTGTCCCAGCATATCATGTCAGCAAACTCAATTCCACAGCCTTTGGGCAGAACAGAGTTCTTGAACTTTTACCCAAAACACTTGCACTTTCCTCCTTCGAGGGAGCATGTAGTCTCTCACCTGTTCCTTATCTCTCTCCCCTCTACTAACCTCTAAACAGAGCCAGGCCAGTTTCAGTTTCCATACCAGGACCTCCTTTGCCAGAAGTCAGCTGTAACTGACTCCTGCCTTGTTGTATCTTGAATATTTGCTAGTAAAGTCCAGGGTAAAGAAGTAACAGGAGCCTTTGTACAATATCCACAGATGTTTAATTCAGCCACACAGAGAGATGTTCAGAGTTCCTGGGCACCCACATGTCCCAGGTTCAGCTTCCTCCTCCTGCCCGGGCCAGGGGTGATCCTCATCTGCCGCAGCACCCAGACCAGGGGCCAGCCAGGGGAGTCCAGGGATACAGGAATAGGGGAAGGAGCCAATGGGATCCCAAGATTCCCTTTTGGGAGGAAAACCTCTCTGTTCCCTCAACCCAGGGGATGCCTCCCAAGGTCTCCACAACTACCCATTTAAATATTATTAAGAACACTTCTCTGAAGGACAACTAAATCAATGCAAAATGACAAGATCAGCACAAAAATCAAAAAATCAATGCAAAAACAATCAAAAGTGACCATAAGACAATTTTCAAAATGCAAACAATTCTGAGTGCCCAATGTCCAAACAGATTGTCTTGGAGTTGAAGGGACCGATGCAGGGTTTTCTTAGTACGGTTTATCAGGAAACTGAGTCAGGAGAAGGTTCTTTCAGCACGTACTGGCTCTCTGCCACCTGTGGGAGTGTTACTGGAAACTCCAAATATAAATCATTAACTTTTAACAAAAAGATGGTTATTTTAGGGAAATTTTCTCTTCTTTCTCTCCTAATCACGCTCCCTATGGTATTACGAGGGAACTCTGGGGAAAGGGGTTAGTGGAGGGAGATCATGGAAAGGGGGAAAAGTGGGTAGGAATTTGTGGGAACATAAAAAAGGAGTAAAAGGGCAATGGAATGGAAAAGAGGAAAGGGGGAGTGGGGTAGGGAGGCCACAGGAATTAAGGAGAGGTATTAGGAGAAGTGGGACTTATCAGACTGGGAGGCTGTTGGTTTTGGGTTCTATTTTTTTGGCAGGTATTTACTAGTAAAGTCCAGGGTATAAAATTAACAGAAGCCTTTGTATAATATCCACAGATGTTTAATTCAGTCATGCAGAGAGATGTTCAGAGTTCCTGGGCACCCATATGTCCCAGGTCCAGCTTCCTCCTCCTGCCCAGACCAGGGGCCAGTCAGGGAATAGGGAGCGAGTGGCCCAGGGACACAGGAACAGGGGAAGGAGCCAATGGGATCCCAACAGCCTTTTGGGGGAAAACCTCTCTGTTCCCCCAACCCAGGGGATGCCTCCCAAGATCTCCACTCTGCCTTGCTGCTGTAAGCTTTCTGTCCCTCAAGTCTTGGATTCTAAGTATGTCCACCTGTGTGAAACACAGTTTTGCAAACACCTTCCCAGTGTGTCAGTCTCAACAGCAGCAATGATCTCAGTCTGCTGCTCCTGGTGGGAAAAGAGCTTTGTCCACCCAGGCTACAAGTAGGGCTCTGGCAGCCTGTGCAGAGCTGCTTTTCTGCTATGAAACTGTCCCCATATTCTGCTTTTCCTTGCTCTGCCTTCTTATTTTCTTGGCACTTCTCAGAACTGCCCACACATGCAGCTTTAATTGCTTTGCTGCCATCCTGCAGCCTAAGCACTTGCTGTGAGACAGTTTTATTCTGGTTCATCCTTTTCCACAAGTGCCAAACACACTTAAATCAGAGTCTTAAAATCTTTAAAGATATCTCTAAAATATTTAAGGACGAGAAAGTCTGGATCCAAATAAAAAAGGAAAAAAATGCGGTTTAACTTAAACTCAGCTAACAGGTACCTTGTGTTGTGTACTTAATCCAGTCAAAGCATATCCTGGCTGCCAGATGTCAGCCCTGTCTCCATGGCCCACAGCAGCAATCCTAGCCACAGGCAACATCCTCAGACAGGCTTTATACTCAAGGAAGCCCATGGTCTCTACGGGTGCATTGTTATCTGTATTTGGGGAGCACACATGGCAGGTTTCTAACATGTGGCAGATCTCATTAGAGCTTGCTTTGCTGGACATTTCTGAAGGAATAAGCTTTTCTTGAACTTGGAGATCACATCACACCACTCCATCATTCTTCTGGCTACCTTCTCAGCTACTTAGCTTCAAGATCTGGTCCCTCCACAACTTCAGGGCCTTCAGCTGCTGTTGCCTTCCAGCCTCTTTGTACCTTTCCAACAGCTGCCTCTTGTCTTTCAGCTATCCTCTGTCTATCCTGGATATAGAATATATCCTCCATGACACTACTCCCCTATTAGGCAAACTCTTACCAATAGAAAACAGCTGTGGTACTTATTCTGCATAAATACCTGAATAAATTTGGCTGAGCAATCTCATTACTTCAGTGATAACTTACAATCCAATCCTTCAGTTTCCTGGACCTTATAATTGTGACATATTTGATGCAAAATTTCCAAGGAAGTGATTATGGCTGATCTGCATTGGTAGCTCCCTAAAACACCATGGGATGTTTTATGCTTATATGTGCTATAAGCCTAAAAGGACCCGTTGAACTGCATCTTGAAGCTGGGAAAATAGCAGTATTTGTAAGAGTTCAAGAGATATATTGTCCTTATCACAAATCTCAGCATTATCAAAGTTGAAAAATCCAGATTGCAGATGGTAAAAGGATATCAAGATCTGGTTTTGGAGAGGATGCTTAAAACACCCATATAGGTTTAACTCACTCTGGCCATAGGAACAACCAAAGGAATGCCATTAAGAATTACAGTAAGAGTGAAAAACTGGGATGAGCTAAAGAAATAGGAAGGAGGGAGAAGTAGAAGTTATTGAAACTATTTCAATGTATCCAATATCTAAACTCACAAATATAGTTAAGCAGTTGCAACTAACCTGAGATGGTTTGGGTAACAGCTTATTTTAGTTTGTGAGATGACTGGGATATTATTTTATTCCAAGTGGTCTTATAGTAGTTTTACCTTTTTCAGAGTGGTGATGAAAATGAGGGCTTCCATTTGTCACAGAACAGATGACAAAGCAGGAGTTTGTTGAGTGTTAGCATAGTGTACTAGGTACATAGTATTAGTATACTATGTATATGTACATATTAGTATATTATATATTTGTATCCTATATACATGAGTATACAAGCAACATTAAAAAGGAGAACAATTTGAGTGAGTAAAATACAGGGGTTACAAGGTAAATTTATCTGCCTCAGAAGATATTTCAACATAAAATTAAGTTGAGATAAACTGATTTCAAGGATTTGAATTCAGCTCATCAGTAACACACCTGTTTAAAATATTGCAAACCCAGATACCATTATTTGCAGCAGAATGATGTTTCAAAAGGCCTTTTAAAATTACCTATGCCAAATTTATTAGTAGTTATTCACTGACTGTATGGGTAGGAATTGTTTGCAACATATTTCTACCAAATTTTGTTTTCTTTAAATGTTTTAAAACTTTAGGGAGCTCTATATTGTATATAAAAATGTGTAGTGGGTAACCTTAAAAATAACACACTTTTTCTTGCTGTGTTTAGGCAGAACTATGGGTCAATTTATTCACCAAAATTCAGCAAATGCTTTTAAAGATTATATAATAATTCCTATGTTTTTAAAGATTATATAATAATTCCTATGTTCTCATCAGTAACCCAGAATTGCTGTGTTACATGGTATTGGGAATGATGCAGATCTACAGGAAAGAAGATAAGAAAGTCTTACCATGCCAACTGCATGTGATTAGTGATGGCAACCTAGTGTCAACCATTCTTAGCCCTATGGTCTTGCTTAATTTGAGGTAGCTGTACACAGGCATTGCCTCAGAGGCACCTCTATTCTCTCTTCCTTGGGATCAGTGACTTAAAATAAAAACCTATATTTGTCTTTATGAGTATTTTTTTGTATCCTGTCTAATTATTTTAACATTTGTATTGAGGAGCTGAGCCCTCATTAATGTAGAAACATCCAGTACAGACACTGGAGAAGTTCCAATCATCTTTGTGTAACCCATGGGTCTGTAAAGTGTTTGCCAGAGATGGAGGTTTGAATAAGGTCTCTTACCCAACAAAGAGTGTGAAGGAAACCCATCCAAGCCTGTGGATTTTTTTGGGGGACCTTTGTGGTTGTTTCTGTTTCTGAAATCCTGCAGAGAAGATTCTAACATTGCTGGGAAAACCATAATGAAGCAGCTGGGTGATTTATTTCTCATTGTTACAGGTTGGCAGCTGGGTGACCTGGAGGCCATCTCAGCCTAGCTGGAGAAAAAAAAATACTGGCTTTCGGTTAATAATACAGTGATAAGGGATTTTTTCTACATTTCTACAAAATACTTCTTGCTTTCATCTTCAAAAAAGGAAAAACAAGAAATTAAAACAAGGAATTGTGTTTTGATCTGGTTTAAAATGTGCACGATGGTCAAAATGTGGCTATAAATATAAATTGCAATGAATTTGCTGTCATTGGCTTTGTAAAAGACAGCAGTAATAAAATGAGGGAATAGAAGAAGATGATAGAGAGGACTTGCTTTACTGTTAATTGATTTTAATCTTCCTGCCTTCTCCTGACCATCAGTTGATGTCTGAGTTTTGTGTATCCTTCCAAATGCCAAATCTGTGCATGACAGATAGACAGTATTCATGTTACAGGCTTTGATAGGATCTCTGTATTCTTGCCAGTGTGAATTCACATTAGTATTCAGTATAGGAACAATTAACTTGATGCATCATTATTCTTTGTAAAAAGGATTTAGATATGCTTTTATGGCACTAAACTAATATTACTTAAAGGATACCTTCTTGGAACGAAGAATTTTAGAAAATTGTGTGGAAGAAACTTTCTGTGTGTCTCATACAAAATATTTCTGTTTGCATGTGCCTTTGCAACAATATGAGATTGGTAACTTATGTCCAACCTTTGATTGTCTATGGGTCTCAGAGTTCCTTTCCTGAAGATTTGATGCCAATTGAATTGTCATTTGATGCGTGAGGAAAATTTTTTCAGTTTGTTAAGATCTTTTTGAATTCTTACCCCATTTTATTTACTGTGTCATATGAAAATGTAATAACCATACCTTCCAAAATGTTCCCAGGCCATTAATAAAGAGTAGTGTGAGCTCAGAACACAGCTGTGGTGAAATGCTAATTGATACTGTCTTCCTTTTTGACTATGAACCTTCTTCTGCACATCTGAGCAGCTTCCCTCCCCACATTTTAGTAGTTTCACCTGGACCAAGTTTCTCTAGTTTCTTTGTGATATTACTTGAGAAAATGTCAGGAACCTTGAGAAACTAAGACCTTTGACATGTTTTCCTCTGTCTGAAAAGCCTGTTCCCTGTCAAAGAGGGAAACTGTATGGGTTCAGGTTGATATGTGCTTGAC
Source organism: Anthoscopus minutus (assembly GCA_013399455.1). Taxonomy (NCBI): domain Eukaryota; kingdom Metazoa; phylum Chordata; class Aves; order Passeriformes; family Paridae; genus Anthoscopus; species Anthoscopus minutus. Next base: position 63,222 of record VWYI01019936.1, on the reverse strand, counting down.
AGACCAACCTAGCCTCCTACTTGCTTCTTTGGAGTCTCAGATTTTACAAGTAATTTGTCTAATTTTCTGCCATTTCTTGGGAACTAATGTTAGCTGAAGTCTCTATTTTCTCATCTATGGCTTTTGAAACAGGTGGCTTGTTTGATCTTTTCTGGTTTTCCATACCAAACCTTTATGAAGGCAATCACTAATGACTCTGACACCGTATTTCAGCTAAGGTGAATTCTACTAGGCCAAGCAATTTGCAAAAAATAGGAAAACGGGCCCCAAACTAAAGTGCTCAGTAGCTTGTCTCTCCCTTAAGTAACCTCGATTCTTTTTCCTCATGTGTGACTGCTTTTCTTTCCATGTGAAATTTAGTGAAGACTGAATCAAAGGAGTATAGCAAGCATTTCAGCCTTTTAGCTTCCTCTGTCTTTTTTCAAATTTTCTCTCACTCTCTCTCTCTCTCTTTAACCTGCAGTAGTGGACTTCTGGATTGTTTTGTCATGCCTATGACTTGTTTTGACTCATATCTCATTTCACACAATGATCTCTCCAACTGCAGTAATTCTGAGTACTCAAACTTTATTTCCACTTCTGGCCAACCTCTTTCTTCTCTCAGAGATCCTCATGGTTAATCAAACTGCATTCCTGGTACATTTCCTACCCATTTCCTCCCCAGCTGACTAGAATATTCCACAATTTTGCTTTTATTATCTCCTTGGGGGTCAACAGTTCTGAGCTTCTATTCCCTGTTTCCATGGGATCTTATTTATTAGGTCCTCAAGTTCCTCTTTGCAGTCCAATATCTTGTCTTTGCTTTTTTCCACTTGTGGAGACTCTTTAACTCTCATTTTCTCAGCTCACTACTATTTTTACCTTCCACTCTGACATTTTCAAATAATTTTTCCCTACAGACTATGCTGAGATTCATATCTACTTATCTTCTGGTTGCTTACACAGTTTTCTGCATCAAAAAATCATCAAACTTCTTCCTTGGAAAGTTTCTGGGTAGCCTGCTCTCCTCTTTCCCAAGAGATACTTGAGCTTTCAAGCTTATTACTGTGAAGCCCTGTACCTTGGGGACTTTCTGCTAATTTCTCATAGAAGTGTCTTCCACTTGATCCCCTTGGTTTGAAGGCTGACATTTGCCAGGGTAACATCTTTGCTTTTTCCTCATTATTATCAAGATGCTTCTCTAAAGATCTTTTATTCTGCCACTCAGCAGCACTGCTTCCCTGCCTTTCCCTGGCTGACTGAGCTTGTAAGTATTCCAGCCATGTGAGTATTCCCACCAGGTTCATATTCTAGTTGACTCATAATTTTGTTCTTGTTTAAGGACATCCAGCTCTGCCAGATAGCTCCTCATGCTTTTTGTATCAATACACAAGCATCTGAGATGTTCAGAAATGCAGTCTGTTCTCTGCCTTTTTTGTTCTTCCTACGATGTTGTTTTCCTCTGTTCTGTTACTCTTGTCCCTCATCCAAGTCAGCACTACTTATGCTTACTTCTCTCACTCGTTCCCAGCTATCAAGCTTTTGTCCCAAGATGCTGTTTTTCTTTGGAGTGAGACAGATCCCTTTTCTTCTCAGACATTCTTCTGAGACCCTCTTGACAAAGTTAGCTGTGCATGAAATTATTCTGAGGATGTCTCTGTCTATGTAGCTATTAAAAAAAAACCAAAGAAAATATTATTAACTTTTTTATATAAAATGGAGGTTTTGGCAGTGGTGCTGAAAGTATGTTTTTGTATTGTATCACTTCACACTGCTGCTTACAGTGCCTTTTCTATTGTTATTATTTCAGATATTTCCTGGGAATGTTTTAGTATCTTGAAATGAAGACCTGGTCTGATTGCATATCTGGAAGAGAGAGATTACTACTACTAACTGTTCTTTGGAGTATATATCATCACAACAGATCACTCACTCACCTGCTCACAGAGCTTTTCTCCCTAGGCTTACTTTGCAATAATGCATCACGATTTTATTATCTTTATCCATTTTCTTCTCTTCATAGCTCTTTGCACTCTCACCTTGTGCCTGGAAACTTTCCTGAGGCAATTTTGATGTGTCCTATGCTGACATAATTTCATACCTACCTAAAACAGTCAAATATTTTTGTATTTTTCTGCATTTTGGGTTCATGTGAAGTCATGGGAAAGAGCATTTTTTGGTTTGAAATACAAGATTTTTCTGTATTTCTTTACCTTTTTCTATTATCTTTTATCTTGTTATCTGGTTGCAGCTTAAGTGATTCTTATCACACATTGACATGATTAATATATTTTCAAATTTCTGGTTTTATTGTATGAAATGCTGTAGGATCAGAAGGCTTGCTAACTTGTTCAAGGTAACTGTATCTTATTATCACAAAGTATGCATTTATATGGCCTGAAGGTCTGTAAAAGAAAAAATAATCTGTTTAATTTTTTAACTTACTGCAATATAAAAACAATTGTTTGTTCATTTTCTTTTAAAATAAGCATGTCTTTCTAAACCTGAGAATATCTCCAGGGAATATAATACTGGAGAAAGATATTCAAAAGATCACTTCAAACTTGATGTAGGCATTATACAGACCTATAGTAAGAACAGTTTTACTAAAAAAGGGTCCTGTTGCTACTCCAGATTATTCATTACATCGTTATGCTGCAGAAAGAAATGTGGGGTTTTTTTTCCATCTAACCTAGAAGATTATGTGAATAATCATTTAAATCAAGCACTGACATCTGCATGTGCTTTACTTGGCTTGCTTTTAATCAACAAACTGTCAGCCTGTGATATTACTGTAAGTACACTGTTCAAGTGCCAAGAAATTACAGGCCATTTTAAGTCCTGGGTCTGTGTTGGTTAGTGAGTTGATACAAGTGCATTGACGGTGTATGCCTCGTGCCTGAACAGATACAAAGTATGCTTATTTTGGCTGGTGGAAGTACATCCTGGAATGTGTTTTTCAACTTAGAACAACAGCTTGATCAAAAAAAAAGTTTCTAAATGCCACTTTGTCTGGTTTAAGAGTTATTAACTCACCAAGAATTTAAAAGTAGAATAGTTGATGGTCTATGATGGGAAAATATGCATAATGAATACAGGAACAAAAATCAGGGAGGAAAAAAGAGCAATCAGCAGGAGAGATTTACTGCAGTTTTAGTTGCATTAGCCTATGTTTGCTCTCACTTGCCATGAACTTACTGAAGCGGGTCTTCCCTTCATGTGGCCGCAGCAGCTCAGTTGACCCTTTCAGCAGCAGCTATGCAAGGCAAGGTCTGCTCCAGGCCCTGGGACTTGCTTCACAAAGGAAGGCAGAGGCCAGCTGGCATGATGGAGCTTGGTTCATTGGCTGTAGCATGATGGAAAACATTCCCATTCATCAGAAAACTGTGAATGCAAAACCCTGCCATACCCATCCTTTTCCTTTCTTATGGCTTTTTCCTTTTTCTCTCATTTTCTCATTCTTTCTGTCCCAGAACAGGGAGTTATGAGGGCTTCGGAGAGCAACCTTCTGAAGCACTGCTTCACAAGTCTTCTTTAACTGGGGAAAACAAAGCTGGAGAGGAAGAGAGGCTGGTGTTAGCCTCCTTTGGGACCAATCATCAGAGATGCCACAGACTTCAAAGTGAGTCTGGCAGTCCGCAGTGCTCTTGGAGGAAACTCCACTGCAGAGATGACTGTGAGCAAGATGGCAAGTCTTCAAGGCAAAACTACCTTGATTTTGTGCTAAGTCTTTTCAGACACCTGATCAGCTGGGCAGAGCAAGCAGCATTGGAAGGCCAGGTTGATACCATGACCTGTACTCTTGTACCCACAACTGCCAGTTGAGAACCAGAGGGCAAATAAAAGTGCTGCTTTGCCATGCTCATCCTCCAGGTTACAAAAATAAAAGGTCATACTCAGTGAGAAATCAGTTTCTGAGCAAAATTTGAGGGTGTGTATGTGGTACTATATTGATAGGCACATATATGCAAGTGCTAAGTTGCACAAAGGGAAAAAGAGATGCAGCCACATTTCCCATTTAGAGTAGAAACACTAGTCTCTTAAAATCCTGTTTCCTGTAATACCAATGCATGGTTGAATGGATGCATTTTCTTTCTCACTTCCCTGGCTTCTGAAACATCAGATACTATCTGTTGTTAGATGCAGGGTTCTGGGTTAGGTATGGCAGTTCTTGTGTTCCCCAGGGATTGCTCTGCTGGGGTTGCCACTGTTTGTCTGCATTCAAAGATGGATTTAAACTGAACTGATAAAGAAAGAAAACTTGTATAAAACATACAGTAACTCATTCTGTTAAGGATTTGGCATGGCATTCAAGGGAAACCAATTATGATTTATGTCAATACAGTGCAGATAATTTCCCATTGATTGACTGCCAGATCTTTCATAAAATAATGAGTTAGGCCTAGTGCCAGAGGTTCTTGAGCACCATCAGGCCAGTGTTTCTATTTCATATGCCCTTGACGAGGCTTCTTTCAAAAATTTGTGAGTTAAATGGGTTTATAAGTTCTCCTCAAATATGCAGACTCAAACAAACATAAGCTGTGATTCCCTTACATGTTATTGGGGTTTTGAAATGTATGCTCTTGTCTAGGCATTTGGCTACAGGTCTAGCAGAGGTGAGTTTTCATTCATTACTTAAACACCAAACAAACAACAGGAGTTTCTCTGTTTGCTAAGGATTACTCTTAGGAGGTTAGTGCATGCCCATATTCCAAGTAGTTCTCAGAGAAAAATAACCTATGTGCAAGCCTGTGGTTATCTGGAAACAAATTGTATGTCTTGAGGACTAACCGGTGTGGGGAAAATCCTCTGCTTCTCTGGAACAGTCATTTACAAATTTTCTATTGCTGCAGGCCTGACCAATGCCAGTCACTGTGTAGTGTGTGTGTTCATTATTCAAGAGACACAGAACTGAATTTTTCTGCCCTGGGGATGAGGAGATGGGGGCTGGCCGTGTCTGAACTGCTTGTGGTGTGGGATGGGTAAATGGCTGAATCTCACTTCTCAAAGGTGTGAGCGGAGTGAGGGCAGCAACTGGTCCTTCTGGAGAGGGCATATACCCTCTGTCTCAGGAGAGTTTGCCATCCCAAACACAGAACTTCTCCCTTGAAAGTATCTGCAGCTACTCTGTCTTTCTGCTCACATGCAGACAAACAGTCAGGTCATAAATGTCTGGTGTGAGCAGTGCTGTCCTTTTTGTGCTGATTTTGGCTATGGTGGAGTTAAATTTCTTCCGAGTAGCTGATAAGGTGCTGTGTTTTGGTTTTCTGCTGAAGATAGTGTTGATAACATGAGGATGTTTTGGTTCTTGCTACACACTCTTTACACAGAGCCAGGGCCTTTTCTGCCTCTCACTTCACCTCACCAGTGGATGAACTGGTGATGTACATGAAGCTGGGAGGGGACACAGCCAGGACAGCTGATGCCAACTGACCTGAGGGATAGCCCATACAATATGATGTCATGCTCAGTATACAAAGCTTTGGGAAGTAGGAGGGAGGCAGGGATATTCAGAGTGATAGTATTTTTCTTCCCAAGTAACCATTTCCCATGACAAAGCCTGCGTTCCCTGGAGATGGCTGAACATCTGCCTGCCTATGGGAAGTAGTGAATGAATTCCTTGTTTTGTTTGCTTGAGTGTGCAGTTTTTGCTTTACCTAATAAAGCCCATGATTTATCTCATTTATCTCAGCCCATGATTTTTCTCACTATTAACTTTCTAATTGTCTCCCCAGTCCAAGGCAAAAAGAGTGAGAAGCTGTGTGGTGCTTTGTTGCTGACAGTCTTCTGTCTTAGGATACTTCCTGTCTTGCCTATGCCCAGCTACATCCACATATATTTCTGTGGATGCTGCATATCTAACTATTTAGAGAACTCTTTAAAGTTGAAGTTATTGCTTTCCAGGCAGAAAATATAGAAAACCTCTTAAAAACAGCCTTCATCTCCCCTTCTGAGAGAAGAGCAGACCAGTTTGATGAGGTTCACCTGGAGGCTCACGGCCTCCATGGAATTTGAGTAGGAATACAAAAGAAATAAAACCTAGGTATGGTGAGGAAGAAATTAATTTTAAAGGAAAAAGGAAAAAGATATCAGCTGCAGGAGACATAATTTCTAGAAATGAAATAAGTCTTACTAAGCTTGGCATTTTTTAGGGCATGTGTAAAGTGAACCAGCTAAAGCTGGAATTAATAAATATATGGAAGGTAATGGTATTGTGAAGTGTTTTAAATGTTCATGTCAAGTTTTAAGTCTTGTTCTAATGCATGTGTGCTTTTTGGTGAATAAATACTGCACTCTTTTCAATGGAAGAAATTTCTTGTGCACACTTAAATCAAAAGTAGTCTCCCAGCTGGAAACCTATTGACAATAGCAGTTATACCCATAGTTCATTATAGATGGAAAAGCAGAAGAGCTGCAGACTCAGATACTATTTAATAGTAGGTGAGTTCCAGATATTTTATTCTGTGAGAGGAAGGCTTTGAAAAACTCCGCTTTTAGTGCCACAAGCCTAAAAGCACTGCTCACCTTGTGACTGTGGGAGAGGTGAATGAGAACATCCATAAAATATAGACTCTTGCAGCTCTCCTTTCTTTACATACACAGAGGCCAGATCCAAACAGGCTCCACAGGTGTCCCGGCTCCCAACCAGAGTTTCACGATACTTATCCCAGCTGCCCTTCCTGCCGACCCTGGCAGGAAGGGTGAGAACTGGCTGTGTTAACTTCAGCAAGAACAAGGCTTAGCCCTAAGGAAGTTTAAATGTTTGCCAGAATTTTAGCCATTAACAGCTTGAATCCTTGTGAAGGTGCCTGCTTTCTACTTCAGTGGGTGTGACATGAGCCTGTAAATTCACACACAATTCATAGGGGTAGCAATTTCTTCTTTGCTGCATAAAGCAGTGAGGAAGGGTCAGACAGATTAGGAAAAGTGGTGTAATTCAGCATCTTCTGTGTACAAAGATTTCTGATAGATCACCCTTACTCACCCTGGCAGCATTCTGTAATTGTTCAGTGTTACTCAAGAAAACACACAAGGTACTCCCTTTGCATGATAATTTTCCTCATGAGCACTGAAGCATATAAATTTTTTACTTCATTGAGGTTTCCATAGAGGTTATGACATTTAATGTTCAACTTTAGCTGCTCATTGCTGTGTGGGATATGAACTAAATATTTTGCAGCCCTGCAAAATTGTCTCTCTTCATAGCACTTCAGCAGATGCAAGTAACAATTGGTTGCTCAAAGCTGTCCATGAATGAATGGCAAGAAAAAAAAGAAATTTCAATTCCACCAGACTCATTCCTGTATGTAGACTGCAAAAATTCTCTAGAATAATAATTTTTCTGTTCTGTCTCCAATCCCAATCAAGAATCCTATGGGAACACCCTGAGCAGGATGATAAGTTTTGTGCATGCCTTGCTGGCCAGCACATGTGGTTTCTGCTGGAAGAAGAGGCAGGCTGGCTTCCTTCAATGAATGGTCTTTAAACAAGGACCTGCATTTACCAAGATGTCCAGTGCTGTAGCTGTGGAACCACTACTTCCGACTTGCAGCCTGTCCTATTTGGTGCAGTCTGCAAGAAGCAAAGAGCTTTCTGCAGTACCCTCAGCTTATGCTATAAATGATTCTGTTTAAATCCAATATGTTTGACCTGGTAAACAATGTGTGTGCTGTTGAAGAAGTTCCTTCTCTAGGAGACACCTGGTGGGTTGGGTACTGATGCAGAACAAAGTGAAATGTTTCATCTGAGCTCAAGTGCAATGCACAACATGCAGCAGAACAGTGCTTGGAGCAGAATACACTGAAACATCTAATGTCAGAGACATCACAGCTGGCCAGGAGAGAACATCTTAAGAAGGACGTTTCTACGCAAGGGCAAACTCAAAGGAGGTGTCCAAGCAACCCTGCATTTGTGCAAGTTTTGCTAGAGGGTGCAGGCCATCGAGAGAAGCTGAAGCTGACTGAACATGGCTCTAACTCTGGCTGTGATGTGTTTGGCTCAAAAATTCATCAAACAAGAGCCAGCTGACGCAGCTCTTCCTCTCTCTCCTTCTCAGGTACAGGAGAGGATCAGCCTCAGTTACCTCACTGACATAATGTGGGAAATAGGAGTTCTGGAAATTTGCATTAAAAAACAGTGGACATGTGCCCGTTTTCCATTTTCAAATTTTAAATGGTTCATAGAAAAATATTTCTGATTTAGGTTTCTTATATATTGTATGTTTAGCAACAGCCTAATTTTCAGCCAGTGTACTGCCTAAGTGCTCTGGGAGTGCTTAGGCAGCCTAGTTTGTAAGCCAAGCAGGTTGTGTGAAGGCCAATTTTCTCCTCTTGCATTAGAGTGACCGTCTAGCTCAGTTTTCCACTGCCAATTCACTAAATGGATGACCAGCCAGCTCATTAGGAAGTAGTTATTCCATAATTTTGTTCAGACTGACAACAAAATCCATACAAAGGATCCAAGTGATGGCATCCTGTAGGAAAGCATCTGTTCCACTACAGACTCTTTGTTTAGATGAATTAAGGGGTATTTGAAAGTCAAGCTTTTAGATTTCTCTATTGGTTTTGAAAATTAAATTAAGCAATATTAAAATACCTTGAAGTTATATTCATTCATAGGTCAAACAGCATCAAAAATATAGCAAATTCTTTTGTCTGAATGGGAATTAGTCCATAAGTATATGATCTTACTTTTTTCTTTTCAATAAGGTATAATTTTAAAAATTGAGTTTGATTTTTATATCATCTGTATTAAAAACATTGAATAAATTATTGTCTAAAATACTGTGTTTTAGGTCAGTTGAAAATGAAGCAATTAATATTAAGTGTGTGTCCCACATTAAACTTTGTTCTGTTTTCTAGTATCACCAAGATTTTTGATAATCTCACCCATTCACTTTTGCTTGTAATTTTTTTTGGTGTCTGAGAGCCAAGATGCTTTTGTACTCAAGAAAAGGAAGCAATTATACTGCTCTGTATTTTTGCACCACCTTTTTCTTTATAGGACACACAGTGCATCTGTGTTTTTGCTAACTGTTTCCTCACCTCACCCTCACTGACAGCTGTTTTCAAGGGTTCATTTACTTGTACTAAAAAGTTTGTACACAGCCCTTGTTTTTTTCCACAAAAGCCTAAAAAGAGCAAATATTCTAGGTATCTTCTTTGCTGAGGAGTGGAGGTTATGATGGTTTCAGTTCCAACTGCAGTATTTTGCCACCTAAGCTATTGCGAGTTGTGGATTTAACACTGGAAGTGCCTAATTGGTGATGAAGCCAAATGATCACTGTTCTTGATTTTTGGAGCCTCTTGAGTACACACAGAGAAGTCAGTCCCTGAACAAGGGGGTGGGAACTGTAAATAAAAACAAATGTTAGAGAAGAAGACTGAACAGCTCCTCTTGTGCAAGATCACTGCTTATTGTAGGTTTGCTTATATTTGTCAGAGTCTATTTTTAAAGTTCCAGACAATGCAACTTCCACCTCATCCCTTGGGAATTTATTCACCAGCTAATACATCTTGCCATCTGGAAGTTTTTTCCTGATATTCTCTGTTAATTCATCCTTTGCTAATACCTTTTCTATCACAAAAAACTTACTATAAAACCCCTTACAAAATTGCAGCATGTCTGTGGATTATTTGAATCATCAGGATAAACTGAACAATTATACCTCCTGTATTGTGTTCTGTATGATGGAATGAATTTCCCTCCACATTTATAGAATAAAATATGCTGAGTTGAGAGGGACCCATGTGGATTACAGTATAGAATCATAGCATAGCATAGCATAGCATAGCATTGACCCACAAGGACCACTGAGTCCATCTCCTGGCCCTGCACAGGATGTCCCTATCCTATCCTGTGCCTGACAATGTTGTCCAAATCCTCTTTGGTGCCGCCACCACATCTCTGGGGACCCTGATCCAGTGTCCAAACACCCTCTGGGTAAGGAACTTTTTCCTGATGTCCAAACTAAACCTGCCTAACAGATTCATGCTGTTTTCTCAAGTCCTGTTGCTGGTTATGAGAGTCAAGAGATCAATGTCTGCCCCTCTGCTTTCCCTTGTGATAATGTTGAAGAGCACAATGAGGTCTCCCTTCAGTCTCATCTTCTTCAGGCTGAACAAACCAAATGACCTCAGCTGCTCCTCATAAGGTAGTTCTGTATTATATTCATCACAATTGATCTGAAATACAGCTTTGGAACAAAATTAAGAAAAAGGACCTCAGCACCCTTCTGGTAAGTTGTACAGAACTCAGTGTCCAGCCTGCTGTGCTGTACTCTTTTTCACATGTGTCATACTTTACACACTGTTTTATTACCTTAGGATAAACCAGTTTTTCAGCTACTTGTTTTAGGACATTTAAAAATTAAGGATTGCTGATTGGTATTATTATCTTATACTCATGGCATTATTACCTTGAGATTTGAGGGAGAAAAAAAAAAGCCCTTTATCAAAATATTTCTTATCCTATGCTTTTTCTATCTGAGGACATAGCTATTAATTTTGGGCTGGTTTGACCCTGGATAACGTAAAGTACTCTCAGCTTCCTGCCTGTTTTTTATGCCTGAGTTTTAATGTGTTCTTCCCTTGTATTTAGAGGAGATGAACCTGCAGCTCTTCCCTGGACACACTGTTTCATGGCCTGGAGTGTTAACATAAACTGAAACTGAATCACTGGACATGATCTAACTGGGATTAAAGGTGCACTATGAGTGTTATTGCAGGGCGAGTCCATGGAGAACTCTGTCGCTTGCATGAGGCTGAGTACTTGGAAATATGAGGCTGGAGGGAATTATGTGATTGTCACAATTACCTTATTTATTAAATCGTTCCTGCCATTGCTCAGAGAAGATGGGATTCTAGTGTCAAAAATGGCTTTGCTGTAGATAAACTGAAGATTGAAGGGATGTGTATTCTGAACAAATTCAAGCATAGAAAAGTATTGCCAAACAGCAGCTAACCTATATGTCTGCTTGATAAATATCAACCTATGATACTTATTAACTTGTAATGTACTAGTAAAAAGAGGGTGGGTAATGAAATTTGAGTTACCATAATTTAATAAATCCTTTAAGGACCTGGGATGTTTAATCAACAGGTCTTAATTGATGATCAACATTGCCCATTTCCAGAAAAAATAAATGGAAATAGACTGAAAAAAATAGAAATTATCCACAAAAAATGATGAGCCTAATGTGTGAAACAAATTGTTTGAGAGTCTAAAAAAGAGAGGGAAAGAAGGAAAAGATGGTTACTTTGCCTTTGCTAAGAACCTAAAGAGTGGAACAAACAGATTTGCAAAGGATCATTGCAATTTGCTTTCAACATATGAGAGAAGTTCAGAGTATTTAGCAAATCAGATGATTCTACTGCATTTTGGCAAAGTCATAATGAATGCAAAGATATGCACATTTCTCATGTCCTTTTGGGAGCTACAGGTCCCAAAGAGTATGCTCAGAAAGAGTGTGGCAGGAGAGCATGCCAGTGTGTGCATGCTGCCTTCTGACACCTTGATGGTCACCAAAGTCAGGGAGAGGAGTACAGTGATGAACCAGCTCTTTGAGGATAAGACAAAATGGAGAGGAATGCCTGGATTATTCCTGTTTGTTTTATTTAGGTTAAAAAGCTTTAAAGTTCATTTTATCTGGTAGGTCCTGCAGACAGACTTCTGATAGGGCAAAACAATTGTTCTTTCATATGAAAACAGATTTTCCCCACTGATGCAGCAGTACTTTCCTGTAATTCCTCCTCAGAGAATTATAGAGACTTCTCTGCCTTTCACAGGCACAAATCAGGAGCATATCCTTTGTGTCTAGTACCCAAATTAACACCAGCGTACTTGGGACTGGAATTTGACGTGCTGTCTTGATTTGGCAATGGACTGGAGAGACTCATGATTTAGGAGCTGTTGTTCAAAATAGCTTGAAGAAAACAAGAATACTTGTTCCAAAAGAAGGATGGTTTTTCCCGAGAGAAATGATGATATTTTATGAAGCTAAATCAAAGACTAGAGAACTGTGTGTCAAAAAGTCCAGGCCTATGAGTAAAGCATATTCTTGCAAGGCTGTTTGGTACATTTATCCACAAACTTGGCTGACACTAAAAATAGTCAAAAAACCCAACACATGTAATATGATGTTTATTACAATTCAGAGTGCTCAATATTCTTGTGTCAAGTTAGCACTAGAAATGTTGACATGTCTCAAAGGCTGAATCAGGAGATTTTTGTCCACAACTGAGTGGTAAAGATTAGAGATTTATTATTGGAGTGATTGAAATTTGACACATTACATCACATGGATCTGCACATTATTGCAACAAAGATGTTGCAATACTTTGAATACTATCTTAAAAAAGCAGCTAAGTGAATCTGTAACATAAACTGTCTGGTTGCTTGTATAAATTGTGTTCCTTGTCTGTTTGATTCCGTTTGATTTGTATAGCTCTTTGTATAGCTCCAGGTTCATGTTTTTTCCCAGCCACTCAGCTGTGTTTGAAGGGGGAATGAACAGCCTGCCTCACAGAGAGCTAGAATTATCACAAGGCTGCTCTGACCAGGGCTCTTTACCCAGGTCCTCAAAATGTAACTGCAAGGAAATGAGAAGACTCAATAAAGCCTGTTGTTCTGGGGACTTAACTCTCCAGAGGAGATTCTCAGTCTTGAAGAATGCTGTTGAGCATAGCTGGATACCAGGTGGGCCTCTCCAGTATGGCTCATACTCTTCACACAATGCCATTGCTCTCTACTAATAGCTGGTGAGTACAACTCTTGACAGGCTTTGTTTGTGCTCATATTCGGATAATTCTGTTTTTTCAGTGCCAAAAAAATGCTCCACAAAGGGAAAAACATGAGCAAGTTAGAAAAAAAACATAAAATGTCTAATGAAGAAGGATGATCCTGTTGTGCACTGTCTTTTGACGTTTTTCCAAAATTTAGAGACTGTAGGAGTACCCAAAAAGGAAAAATAAACTTATTCCTCAGCAAACGTCTTTCTTCACAAGGGGTTCAGAGTTGATTACAAGCATATGTGCATGTATACACACACAACTATTCCACCTGTGCAAGGAGACAATTTCCAATGAAGTTGTTGCTTACAAGCCAATAGTGAGAGTTAGGAGTCCAGTTGTGGTGCAGCTGGTTGCTGCCAGGAGAAAGCTGACCCTGGGGCACTGGGCTGTCCTGGAGGTGATCACAGTCCAGGTCCTGGCATGGGCACTGCAACAAACAGGAATGAATGTGCAGAACTGCTTCCAGTTCAGCCTCACTGGAAAAGCACTACTCTAGAAGATATTCATGGCTTCAGCACTCTAATGTAGCCTTATAATATAGTCCTTATAGAATAAGGACTGGTGTGTTTTGGGAGCCTGGCCTTTTCTTCACCAGAAATTATGCTATCAACTTGGCATCATTAGATTTTTCCCAGTTGTATTGGATGAGCCATTACAGCCCAACACATACAGCTTTTTCTTGTAAACTTGCTTATAGATCTGTTAAAACTTCTCAGAAAACACCATCCATCTTTATATATACCATCACAAATTGGGATCCAAAAAATGTGTCAGGAGAACAATAACCACATATCATTGCCTGATACTCAGTAACATTTTGTGTGCTGTTGAAGATGCACATAGCAGATGCTTGCTTTAGCATCACTGACAGAGGATGTGCTGAACATTAGGGCTTTCCAGATGCGTGGGTGTTTTACGATAGAATAAAAGTGACAGCCATCTACATAAACAAATTTTCCATTAAAAAAAAACACTAAGAAAGGAGAAATGAATGCAAACAACCAGCAAACGGTGCCATCAGAATATTCTGTATCAGATTGTTTCCTTCTATCAGATACATTTGCACAAAATTTGGGGCTAGACTTCTGTGTCATTATGGATCTGAAATAAAGGCAAGAAGGGGAGCTTTGCAGAAATACTCAAATGCTTTTCAATCAGTCCTTTCTTGATTAAGGCATTTTGTTTTAAACAGTAGTTACTGTTCACAGGACAGACTTCCCAAAGTTTGGGAAGCAGATATCCTGAAATAATTTCTACAGTGCAGAGTAGGTATTTTCCTGTTCACCAATAACACAAGCTCTGTTGATGGTAATTGGAGGCAGGCTAAGTGCTAAAATCTGGTACCATTACGTTGAATGACACTCTATAAAATGATATCTGTCTGTATGTAACATGGCCTTAATTCCCAGCACACTGACAATCTGTAATAAAAACAGCATGCTGTAAGCACTGAACATACATATACAAATATATATACACCAAAAAAAAAGAAGTACAAGGAGAGTTCTTTTCTGATAGAATTCAAGTAGGAAAAAGGTATATGTTATTATTTTCCTGCAGTTTATAATTTTATTTTGTAAAGTGCATTTATACAGCTGTCTTTCTATTCCTCTACAGCATGCATATATTTCTATTTATATATATACATATAAATGTATGAAAGCATAAAAATTAATGTGTGTACATACATATATAAACACAAATATTCTTAAATTGAGTTTCATCAAAAAACTGAATACTAATCAGATATTAAAGTCAGTGAAAAGATTCCAACCGGATTTACAGCCAGAATCAAGAAGAGGCTGTAACAAGCTCTAAATCTGCATAGCTTTCTTTTGTAATGCTGGCCCAGATCACAATATTATCTTTGTCTTTGCTTTGCTACACCCTCCTCCTAAGACTTAAAGGCTCTTGATGTTAGATGGGTCACATGTAAGGTAAAAATAATTTCATGTGAGTATCCCATTACAGTGTATTTTGTGTTTACAGACGGTGTCACAAACTGCTTGCAGTTAAACTGATCTCAGTCAGGGAAATCCAGCCTCTGGTATGTGAAATACCAGCTTCCACAACTAACTGAGACAATACATTCAGAGATGGGGTTTTAGGACTCAAGAGCTGAAACTACAGAACTGATGAACCAGTGGTGAAATTGTATTTTGACCATCAGTCCATTTTAGACATTGAATTTTAACCTTATGTTTTTCTTTTTATTCCCATTTAATTTGATGTAAGGTAAGTTACATCATGTTACATCATGTTAGTACATGCCCATAATAATAGCTGTAATTTTTGATTTCTATGCCAGAGGGCAAGAGTAATGTCTCTATATATTCCCATATGATGTATCTTTATTTTTCTAAGCTGTGGCCTGATAATTTGTGCAGCATTATTTTATCAATTAGTAAAGCATTATCCAATGATATCAGCTCTGACACTTCCAGGTAATGTTTGAATAGATACATATCTGTAGTTGCATTCAAATTAGCCACAAAGTCATGTTTTTTGGCATGAACAAAAAATGGAAATATTGGTATGTGCTCAATGTTAAGAAAATGTTTTAGCAATGTGTAAGATTACTTGCTGCTGAGAAAAGCTCATTATACTAAACCATTATATTAGTCCTGGAATAACTAACAAATTATAACAGGCAAACAACCCCAAAACTAACATAACACTCCTCCATAAAATAAAAAAAAATGATGGAAAGAAAGACATGCTGTCATGACATTTCTGTGTTTTCTGTAGAAAAACTGCAATTTCTTAACATAAACTGGTTTAAAATGGGATTTCCCCCTGCCAACATGTTTTGGAAAAGTCTCATTTTTCCTGGTAAGGGTGCTGAAATTTCTTATTCAGTATAATTTTATACAAAATGTTTGACATCTTCTGCATATATCTATTCTAGGGAAGGAAAATGTATTTGATCAAGTAACAAGTTTTTTCTAGTTGTAGAAGTTCTGTGAAAGCATAAGTGTTAGGTAGCAGCATCCCAGGCTCGGTGACAAAATTGTGTTTTTTCTATGTTCTCACATGTATGAGTTACATGGCAGCCATTAATACAGTGATTATATGCTATTTTTCTCCATGGGTTTCCTATTCTTCAGGACTCAGCTGCATTTCTAAAGCACATGCTAACATAAGGGCAGGGCAGTGCTTAAGCAACTCCTTCTGGCATTTTGGGTGAGGCAGGCAGTTCTGCAGGTGCCCTTGTATCAGTTTTTTTGTGCATTTGTTTTTAGGAACAAGCACAATCTTACCCTTCTCACGTTTAGATTTCCAAATTTTTTTTGTAGTTTGTAGTGTAGGAACTGGTGAAGGGAATGTTTCTGTTTTGCAGTCACTGGCATGGCTCAGGCATTAAATGGTCCTCCTCAAGGAAAACTTTGGTAGTCCTTATGGAAAGGAACAAGCAGGGTATGTAATAACCAGAGCAGGGAATGAAAGTGTCTGTGCTTCATCATAAGCACTGCAGGTCCTATAGAGTTTTTATATTTCTGAGCCCTTAGAGATTATAAAGTCTTTGCTTGTGATGGTTAGTTTGCAAGAGTACTTCATGTTGCTGTGCATACTATGGGACAGAAAGAGAAAATTCTCCATCAGGTCATGTTCACCCACATATTCCAAATTGCTCTTGAAAAAAAATGTCAAAAGCAATGACTCCTTCAGTAATCTCTAATGTGATTCTGCTTTATCTTTTCATTTGGAAAAAGCTTCATGTTTGCAAGTTATATAAATGATATTCTGTAATCTATTTTCTCAGGT
>VWYI01019936.1:4692-46263 GCA_013399455.1 Anthoscopus minutus | reverse complement strand
AAACCCCAGCAAATTTAGCAATATATTGGCAGAGTAGTGCCTTCTTGCTAGATGTGTTGGTAAGTAGGTGTCCAAGAACAATTTGTCTGCAAGATACAAACAGGCTAGTGTGGCTCTAGCTGACACCAAGATTACCCTGGGGAATGATGTGCCTATTAGCTGCAGGCAGAATATCATAAATATGAAGGCANAGTGATAAATACAGCCTATTGGTATTTATCTCCCAAGAAGGCATGTGTGTTTCTGTGTGACAGAGAGAGAATCTCTACCTTAATGTGTTCTGGAAGATGCACTGTAGTTTTAAGATACACAGGGGAATCAGATGAGAAAGTGTTGTTTAATTACTCAGAAGCTCAGTGGAAGAAGTAAATTACTCTGAGTCTCAGGGACAAGTAAATGACAGAGGATGTGCGGGTGAGTACCATACAAATGATCAGGGAGATAGACAGGATTTCACTGAGGTTTCAGAAACCAGGGCCTTCTCCTGCTTCCCTGGGGTGCCAGGCAGAGCCAACACCTGAAATCTGAAGCACATAAGCAGGGCCCTGGTGTGGGCACTGGCTGACAATCCAGGCTAATACCCACATGTCAACAGGAGTTTGCTTTTGAGCTGCAGTGGTTCTGGCTTCCAGGGTTTTGAGCTGCAGCTCAACTCCCTGAAAGACTGTTCAGAGTAGTATGTCATGACTTTGTTAGATGTTGTGTGCAGTCTTCGGGGGAAAGGTGATAGTGCCTTCCTTCAGTCATTTATGTTGCACGGAAGCAAACATTTACTTAAAGCACGTTTGTGTTCTTCTTGTTACTCTAGAAATGCCAGAAATGTCAGGTCTGATCTTCCATGTTTTCAGAGCAGGGGTGACTTAGTTGTGACAAGTGCAGCATTTAGGGCTTTTTAACTGTATTGAGAACAATGTATATTGTTCTCAATAATAAAAAATAAAAATAAAGAACAATATATATCAAAACGTATAGTTTCCCAAATATTAAAAAACCCCCAACCAACCAAAAAATATACCTACCACAAAACCAATACAAATGATTTTGGAACACGCATTTCCTATCTCAATAAAATTTCACTTCCTCAGTTTGGTTGTCATGTGACCATCAGTACTGCTATTCAATTAGAAATTGAGACTTTCTGGATACACTGAGAGTGAATTTTCAAGAGGGAAACCAGAGAAAAAGTTTTTTCATCTGTAAAGGGGTTAAACATTATTTTTGGTGGCTGTAAAACACCACAAGTTTACATTTTTTCCCCCTCTTTTTTATAAGTTAATGTCAAAATGAAATTCCAGAACTTCTGCCTTTCTTATATAGTTGTCCAGATTTGACAGTCATATGTTAAGATATCTTTCCACATTATTTTCATAATACCTTAAATTAAGCTTTGAATTATTTTTAAAGCAGTAATGTTGTTGCCTGCAAGGCTGGATTTGCTTTCTTGGTGATAATACTTCAACATAATTTTGCTTAGTAGATAATTTATCTTCATGGCATCAAATCTACCTTCTTCTCTTTGGCTGTTTTTTAAAACCATTGCTTTGATTCTTGCTGATATGTTTCTTGGTCATGCTCAGATTTTTGCTTTTTTTAAAAATCAATTCCTAGCTGTAAACTCCTCAGCCATAGCTCCTCCTTGGAAATTAATTAGATGGAATAATGTCCATCATTAATTGCCTTACTGCAAATTGTCCTTTTAACTCTGTTTAGTGGACTACCAACAGACCCTGTTTCGCTCATTAAGCAATGATGTGTCCTTAACTTGTCCCTGGGATCCTGCAATAACACAGTCTAACTGCTTGGAAAGAGCACTTCCCTTCTTCTCTTTGTCTAGAATTTAGCATGAATGGATATATATTTACAATGCAATAGTAGGCAAGGCAACCACTGGGTTTTGGTACAGACAAGAAAAGCAGGAGATACAGAAATCCAGGGCTCACAGGGCTGCATTTAGCAAAGACACCCTGGTTGTGCTGGCACATGACCAAGATTGCTAAGAAAGAGAAGACTCCAGGTATTGTATGATCTTCAAAAGCAGTTTGCTTGTTTTGAAAGAGCATCATATCTTTTCTGGGAGGCCAGCTAAGCTGAGTACCCACATGCATGAAGTGAAGTTGATTTTGACTGGCAAAGCCCTGCATCTTGAACTCCCTTAGAACATTTCCAGGGAAAGCCTGATGTACAGTCTTATGACTGTGGACAAAGCTCAAGAATCCTCCCTCTTCTCTCTTCCTGTCTCTGTGCTCCTGTCCTTTCTCTGAAGCAGCAACCTTCACTCCTCACAGATGGAGCTTTGCTGGTCCTTCCAGCAGGGGACATAAATGTTTCATGGAGAAGTGGTGGGTTTGGTGGCCTTTAGCAATGGTCACATCTGGAAATCCTAGAAAGCTGATGACTGTTACAGTAAATTACCATTTGCATAGAAAACTAACTTAAATAATGTAAGAAATGGGTCTGTTGGCTGGGTTAATTGTTATAAAGGGCTGAGTGTATCACATGTGTGTGACAATGGCTACACACACAGGACGTGCAGTGTTGTCAGGAACAACCCTGAGCAGAACACTGTGTTCTGGCCTGTAACTACCTCTGAATGAGCATGATGGGGCCCAGGCCTCAGTGGTGACCAAAAAGGGCACAGTACATGGTCTTCCAGTCAGTCTTCTCAGGGCAGTGCTGGAGAACAGTGGCACAGCCTATGCTTGGAGCAGCTGGTGTGTGCTGCAGACTCTTGCTAGGGTCCCACACACTGCCATTAGCTGGAAGTCTTGCACCATGGAACCTGAAATGGCAACATTGCAAAGTCCACAGAGCTCCTTTGAAGTTGGATGAATAAAGTTTGAAGTTTGAGTTTTAGGTTGATGGAGCAGTATAAAATGACTGTGCCATGGGCCAGGACCAAGAGCAAGGTTTCACTCCTGGCTGGGAGATGCCTGTGTAACCTGCCCAACTTGAGTGCCTTCAAATAGCCTTTTCTTATTCACAATGAATTACTTTCTTTCTGCAGATTTCCATGCCAGGAAAATACATTAATGAATGCTTAGTAATCTTTTGTCAGAGAATAAGATATTTTTAATATGAATAATTAAACAAAGGAGCAAACAAAAAAAGTGGGCAAAAGAAACTCCAAGTTTACCATCTCCCATTATTCAGAGCTAAAAACCTATCTGTGGAAAAATTTTCATCTGAATTATCTCAGCTGGCATGTTGGGATATTTCAAGATCCCTGCCCATTTTCACAGAGACACTTCTGTATTTTGCTCCATTTGGGCAAAAGGGTGAAGAATAGCAGTTTTTGTAGGTGTTCGCAGATCAGACCCCGCTATTGGTGATTAATTGCCAAAAGATTATAAACTCCTTGCAAGACAGTTTAGTTACCCTGTTCCTTAATCTCTGTTGTCTTTGCTTGTCACTTTGTCTTTAACCTCTAGAAGGACAAGTGGCAGGAAGCTGATTTATGCTACTGAAGTGATTTACTCTCTTTTGCCCTGTTACACAGACTTTATCTGATTTGTTACTTACTCTTCTAAACAAGTACAGGCAGGGCTTTCTGAGGTAAACATGAATGGCATGCTCATAGAAACAAGGATCAAACACTTACTACCAAAAATCTCCCAGTCACATAAAATTAAAGGGTGAGGGGGAGGGAAAACTCTTGAATAACTTCAGAGCAGACTGCAAGGGAGAGCATGCAGCTATCCTGAAGGAAAAGTTGCTGGTGTTCCCTCTAAGGGTAAAATGCCTCTGACAAATCCCGCATCACACTGGATGCCACATCTGTGCCCAGACTGCTGCAAACACCTTTTCCACCACACTCTGAGATTACTTTGCAGGCATTTATGGAGTGAAGGATCAACTGTGGATGGAAGGGGAGGGCTTGCTAGCATCATAGCCCCACAACTCCTTCAAATTCCCCAGGATTTATGGGAAGCTCCAAAGCAGGCTGCAGTGCCATTAAAAATATGGTACCCCAAGTGAGTTTGAGCAGAACGACTCTAGGTCATCCAACCTGGCCAACACTGGGTCAAAGTCTGGGCTCAGTCCTGAGCTGGATGGGCAGTGAGACAGAACACAGACCCTGAGCTATGTGGTGATAACAGAATTGTTTCCTTATGAGAAGAAACATGTTTGTCTTCTACAACCTCAGTAGAATAAATTCTGCTTCCTTTGTATTCCAACAAGAGTAAGATCTAATGTGCATGTGTTTTTTCCTGTTAGAGCTTGCGAGTATAGAGCAAACTGACTGTTTCCTGTTACCCAGCACATCTCAGGGCTGGCATATGGAAGGTGGACAGCAACTCTTATTAGGAATTCATTAAGGTATAAAATGCTTTATAACATCGTGTAAGGTGAGAAAGAATTCAGGAACTTTGGTAATGGTTCTTCAAAAGTTAGGAAGTTGGATGTGGAGGAGACCTTGAAAACATGCAACCCATTACCTGGATATATGGACTCTCGTTTTTCAGCTCTCAGAGTGGGATTAATGGGGTAGAGTGGCAGTGAAAAACAAAACCTGTCATTAATTAAAGGAAATATAGGAGTATTACCTTGCTGCCATGGTACTGTTTCACAGGCATTTAGTTATCCATTGACCTGCACAGAGAAGCGAAATTACTTAGGGCTGGCTCCAAATGAGACCGGTCTTACAGCAGAATGTCACTACTAAAACGTGAAATGGACATCAGATTGGCTCCCTTGGCTACCTGAATGACATGGTTTCCAGGAGCTATGGAGAGGTTTTCCGAGAGCCTGAAATATCCATCTTGAGGGCTAACTGATTAAAATTTTTTTCTGATCTCTACAGAGAAGACAGATCATAAGAACATAAAGTTGAACAAGAAAAAATAATTATGACACAAAGCTAAAGTGCCAAATAGCCTTGATTTTTCATTTCTATAGTGACAGTGAGCTCTAGAAACATATTTCTTTAGACATTCGCAGCCAATTTCCATTACATTAACCAGAATCCCCAGGGCTTTGTCTATAGATTTTGATCTGTTAAGTTCTAAATATAATTTTTTTTTTGAATGCTGACTAAAACCCCTTGAAATATGAAATTGATTTAAGGAAATCCTACTTCTTGGAAGAATAGTAATAATAAGTGCAGAGGTTCCTTGTCTATTAAGCAATCTTTGCCTTTGCTTCTGCATTTACTACAGTCATCCTGTGAAATTCTGCCGTATTGTCACCACCTACTCAGAACAAAACATGTCCTTTAAAACCTCTTCAAATGCATAGTGGTCTCTCTCACTGGAAAGACAAGTTTGTTTTTTTCAAACATTCCTGTATTGCTGCTAGTCTAGCTCTGGAAATTAGCAGTGTTCCTAATCTTACCTGAGGTAAATTACTCTGCTGAACTAGACTGCTCTTCAGTGAGTATGAATTTGATACTATTGTGCAGACACTGAGATGACTGCCAATAAACAGCAAATTATGCATTGTATTGTAGTGCTATGTGAGTGAATCAAATTTTTGTGAAAGAACTTAATTCTGACTGATTTTTCAAGGCTTTTTTTATACATGAATTCTCTTGCCTTGAAAAATGTAGGTAAGCAGTATATGAACTTGCTGCTTAAGCTTTTAAACATGCAGTATATTTAGTAATTTTAGGGAGACAGACAAAGGTAAGGAAGTGAAAACGTGCTTCTTCTCCTTAAATTGACCCTTACTTTGACACATTTCAGCAGTGTCTGCTACATGGCTGAGCATGAAGACTACACAGAGACTTTTAGTGACATTTATTCCTGTCATCACTGCAAACAGACTTGCATGTGCATAAGCCAGAAATATTACAAAAGAAGACCTAATGAAAAGGATCTTGGATTCTAAAAGTTGTAGATACTTCTGGGTTTAAAATTCCCCAAGTATTTTTCTTAAAGGCTTTGATGTAATCCCGTCTGGCTTTGCTGCATAGAGAGTAGATCAAAGGTGCAGACATATTAGCCTGCCCTGAATTTCAGCCCTCCTAGGGATTAGTTTCCTAGGGATGTACTAAAAGTTTTAACCTAATACAAACACAATCAGAGGAGCTGTTCACATGGACTGAGAGTTTAAATTCTCAGTTTATACAAGCATACTTTAAAGAGCAAATTATTTTGAGTGTAGTGTGCAGTACCTTAGGTTAAATATGTCTCCCTTGTTATCATTACCAAAGGCACATTACAGAAAACAAATTATCATGCTAGACAGAAAGGGTATTTGAATTTCTTTGAGAGATAAAATGAAGATAAATCACATTTAAACATCTGTGATGCCTCCATTCATCCTTCAATGCACACCAAAAGTGCTTCTATGAAATTTTGCACGGGCTGCTGGTTGTACTGTACAGATCAGCCATTACCATTGTTATGCACCAGTGAGGAAAGCAAACATACCTAATATATGGTAAAAAATTTCACAGCAGATGAAAATAATAAAGAATTATCAGAAAATAATGCTATGTACTTTCACAGTGAGACTTCTGCTCCAAAGATATATTCTAATGATACCATAAAACTCTGCAAGTGATTATGAAGAAATTTCTCCTGGTTTTTCTTTTTAATAACACCATAACAAGGAACTGTACAGACAATTCACAGGCTGCACAGTAAGTTTCTGAAGTTAGGGTAGCAATCCATTTTCCTGGGTGTTCTCTTGTTAGGTGTGGGGCTTCTTTTTCCCTGTGACTAGTTAATTTACATTATTCTATATGGTTTACTGTTTATGACAGTTTTTTTTCACAATCTGCACTTTTCAGATTTTGTTATAGGGAAATGTTAAAGAACCTCCTTCAGGTACATCAAGAGATCTTTCAGGTACATCACAAGATACTTGACTCCTTGAGCTGGGAGGGCTGATCCTGGGAGACACCAAGTGCCTCTAATGCTGCTGAAGACCTTCTGCTCCTGCTGAACCTGGTAGCCAAAGAAGAGGCTTTTTCACATATCAGGCTTTTTCAAATCACTAGGGAGATATGGCCCAGATGTGATCATCGTTTATCCCCTTAATCATATCACATTGACTTCACGATACTAGTGCTGTGAATAATTACTTGACAGGATAAATGAAGTTTTTACAGGCTATTAGGAAATTACCTTTGAAAAGGTTCTTCTTAGGGAAAAAGCTTTGATTATCACACAAGCTGTCCATACAACTCAGGCAGAAGATATTTTGAGCCTGAAAAGAAGATAGTAAATCACTATTACATATATTCTTATGTCATTATATTATTATATAATTATATATAAAGTCTTTTGATAATTTAACCATAAAATAAACATAAGAGGTTATCATATGACATGCAGTGTGCACCCACTACTTATGTTGCAAAACTGTATCAAATCAATGTAAACATGAAAAAAGAAACCAGAAAATTTTTTGGAAGTGCTGAATTTAACTTGAGGTAATTTGAAATGGAAATCGATACACTGGTATTATTTCTGTAACTCACTTCAGTTTGGGATTTTTTTGAAAAATATTACTGTTTCAAATAAATACAAAGCTCTGAGTTTTGGCTAGCTCTGTTCTCAAGCTGGTCAAAAAGACTTTTGTGATACTGTCAAGCGGGCACTCTTTGGCTAGAAATGCTATTAAAAAAACTCAGTACTGGGATAAGATGAGGAGACTTATCTGGAGGCAGGGGGCCATCTGCACTGGGCCAAGTGATGAATGGACTTTGGGAGAAAGAGGATGAAAGAGCAGAGTGAGAAGGACAGCTGTGACCTTGCCATGTCCCTGAGGTATCACCACCAGCACAGGTACTGGGGCATGGGGCTGTTGAACCACATGGACCCTCTTGCAGTCTGCCTCTCCTCAGCGACAGGAGTGGGAACTGGGAATTAACTCTGTCTTGGCAAAAGATAATTTTATTAATTTCTTCACCCTGAAGCAGATGGGAAGCTTGTTGTTGACATAATTGAATACAAGCACTTTGTCTAAAAGATGCCCTATAAGATTTTTCTGAATATTCCCTTTTCTGTGCCTCTGAAATGCTAGAGTGTCTCACTAATGACCAATGTTTTGTCTTCTCAAGGAAGTGTAATTACCTAGGGTTTTTTTGAGATTACATTTATGAGACTTCTTCCATAGCTTTCACTGCACAGTAAATGTGTTTGAGAGTCAGAAATGTCATCAGTTTTATTTGGTGAAATACAAAGGAGAAGAAAATACTTAAGTCTGTGGCAATATTGTCTGTGTATTCACTTTTTTAGCAGAGTATATTTGTGACTTCAGTACTCAGTTCTTTGTTATAGTTAAAGATCATCTGAGCTTTTCTAATTTTTTTTTTCTGCTTAAAATGTTATTGTAATTTTTCTTCTTATGGTGACCAGAATCACAGATTTTGTTATGGACCACAGTATGAATTATTTTCTTTGCCCCACCTCATATTATTAAAACATCTTTCTAAAAATGATGTACTGAATCTTTCTCCATGTATGTCTCCATATTTGTTATACAACTATTTTAACGCAAATATTTTTTTTAGTATTTGCAGTTTTCTTTAGTATTTGCAATTTCCCACTTTAGCCTATTTCCCCAATATTTCTTATTTAGTTTTATGTAATTATTAGCCTGATTTTCAGTATTACTTTTTCAGAAATCAATATATTTTTCTAATACATTTGATAGTATTTTAATTTTCCCTTCTTGAAGATTCATACCTTGCTTGGATTCATTGGTTTGATGAGAGTTCATACATACTGAAGTTAAAAACAGACCTCTGACGTACCAGAATTTTTATTCTTGACAGTGCTGCTTAATATACTTTTGTTCTTCCATAACTGCCATTTGTAATTACCTAACCCTCAAACTTATAGAAATTGTCAATTAACTTAACAATTTCACAGTTCAATTATTTTTAAATACAGTAGGTGGCCTATAAATCTAGTGGTCTATAATTAATTCACTTGGTGCAACATTTTCAATCCCATTCCATGTGGATTGCCAGTGGACCATAAATTAGAAGTAAGCAGCAGAGCAGTGAGTGAGTTGACTGTGTGTGTGCATGAGGGCGGTGCATCACTGCTGGATGTGGCAGGACTCATTGTATACAGTTGTATCCAGTAAATGAATATGTGACCTGATAGGAAAAGCAAAGGTGGACAGATAAGAAGAGCGCATTGTCCCTCTGTGATTCCCATTGCTGCCTTCCTAGTGTGTAAGCAAATATCTTTTCTACATTTCAGGCTTATATGACACCATGAAGGTTATTGCTGTCAGAGAACTACTGGATCTATAGAATGCCTCTGAGCACCCTGGCAAGAGGCTGGTACCGAAGGGATTGCTAGCCCATACTGTCCAGGGATAACAATGGGTTGATTAAGCAACAGTAATGAGGTAGTAGGAGATGCAGGTGTGGAGGATGCTGAATGAACAGGTACACAAACATGTACTCCCAACTCTTGATCCTAGGCCAGCAGTGAGTGCCATGCTTCATCTCCCAGAACACATTGCAGCACTTTGCAGGCCAAACCAGCACCAACTAGGGAGCTCAGCACACCCACTGAGGAGCCAAGGACTAGCCAGACCAAGGCCAGTCTGTCCTGGTTGCTGGATTTGACCATTCATTTTCAGGTAGCCATGTGGCAGTGACATGGAAATAATGGCATTATTCTTGTAGCACCATACGTGTTGTGTGTACTGGAGTAGCACAGTGGACACAATTGCCATGCAGAGTGCTACCCACTGTTATTCAGACTGGTTTTTGCATCCTTTAATCCAAGACATTTATGTTGTTGTGCTTGCTGCTGTATTATGGATCACTCGATCCTTCCTCTGACAGACCTGGGTGTGCTTTGTGGCTTTCCTGGTGATGCTTGTAGGAAGTAATTCCACGGAGCCTCACTATATCTTTCCCAGACATCACATATGGCTGTAGAATAACCCAAACTGTTGTTGTGACCTAGACAGTCGAACAAGATGACTCTTGTGTCACTCTTCATTGGCACATAATTTTTTTCTGTGAGAACCTCAGCAAGAGAAAGGTACCAAGAGGGCAAATCACAAATTACAGAGCATCCTGCAAGCCTTAGGACTGAGTGTACAAGCTATGATCGATTGTCTCATTTCTCTGTTGTCTCTTGCTGTAACAGAGAAAGACAAAAGGGTGGGAAATTTCCACTGTTTTTTGATTGATACACATTTCTACATACATTTTTGAAGTATGTGTTATGTGATTTCATCTGTCACTTGGAAGTCAAGTAGATGAGACCTTTTCCCTTAGAAATGTTAACAAAGTGGTTTCAAGAAGTTTATCTGGCTGCTACTGTCTTTTCCAGAAACTTCATTCAACACCCAAACTTTTGAGCAGGTTCAAACTGATGTCTTTTTCCCTTTTCTTTTCTCTTTTGTGTCAGTCTAATCTTCCAAAAATTTATTTCCTTTCCTGAGCAAATGCCTACATTTCTCCCTAAAGATACTGTAATAGTAGTAGTGTCAGAACACCAAGCAAGAGTCCTAGAAAACTGTCAAATTCCATTTATTTAAGAGTTGCATAATCTGTAGATCTCAAGAAAAGGAAGAGGATATTTCCTATAACAGGAAAGGGAAAGTATCAAAGACACTAAGGATTCACTTCTATCCATAAAAGAGCCTGAGACAGTTTTGCAGCTGTGAGACTGATATTCAAGCTGAAGTTTAGAAGCATATACTCCAAAAAAGCTGTTTTATGTAGCATGGCCTATTTTTGTGGCTTTCAGTCCTGCTCTCTGTCTCCACAGAGGTGCTGAAGACATGACAACTATAGAGGGGATTGCCATCACCCTGCTGTGGTTCCTCAGCATTAGGGACCTAATGACAGGAGATGTGTAATCTCTGCCAGCACCTGGTAGAGTAAGAGGAGACAGGTGTCCATCCTGTGCTATGGAGGCAAATCAGAGCACAAACCTGACAAGAAACCCAGTTTCCCCAATGCTCTCCAGGTTTTTCAAGTGGGAAACATATGTTCTGGCTATTTCTTTTTCAGATATATTTCTCACTATTTTGGTACATTTCTTTCCTTTTTTCAGTGTAGAGATGTCTGCAGACACACACACATATATATGCCCGTCTAAACACAGATGCATATATATAGAGTATACAGAAAACATGCATTCATTGCTTTTTCAGAACTCACTTGGATGTAACAGTAGCGGTCTCAAATCTTTGTTAACAAATATGATACACCAGACTCCATGGATAATATCTATAATGGGAAACAATCCACCATTCTTTCTATTCATAAATCATGCTTTATATAGCAACAAAGAGAAGAAAAAGGTGATCCTTTCTAGCTTTTTTCTTGTTAACTAAGGATGCTAATGTTACCTCTGTGACAAAACCCAACCAAACCTTTAGGTCTCATTATGCAGTGTTTAGCATATTGGCATAGCAGTTCAGGAAGACTTTCATTCCTAAGTGTACCTAACTTTCAGGACATGGACAAAAGTTCATAATGCACGGATTTTTGAGGACCATCATATCTGAAACATACAGTGTTTCATTTATGAGAGAAATATCTTCAGTTAACCTGCTTACTTGCTTTTGTCAGAAACTAAATTAGATTGTTTTTCCATAGAAGCTGAACTATTAGACAATCTTATTGGTTTTAAAGAAAATAATTTATCCAAACTTAAAATGAAGAAACAAGAACCCTCAAAACTCTTCCCAAGTTTCCTCATATGCAATGTTTTAACAAAGATGATCTTTAACCAAGAATGATTGTAGCAAAATAGTGTAAGAAATGAATTTTTTCCTTTACATGAGAAAATAGCATGTTTGTCATTATTTTTCCACTTTACAACCCATTTCAAGAAGTTATGTTCAGTTGAAAATCAAACATAGCTTTGGTGTGAACAAACCTAACACATTCTACTGTGTCCAACAGAGATCTTTCTCAAACTTGCATTTTGGCAAAATCACCTTGTATAGTTTGCAGCTTTGTGTTTAAAGGAATGTAGAATCCAAGTGAGTTTAGAAGGGAAAAACCAGTAATCTACCTTGTCTGACCTTTGGCTTTTGTGCTATATATTTCTTTGTTTCTGCTCACAGTAGATTTTCTATCAGTGCTTTCAATTAAATCTTTGGTATTGACTTTTTTTCTTTCTTCTTGAGAAAGGATATGTTCTTAGAAATCTGATAGAACTTTTACCATTAGGTCTGGTGTATTCCTGGGGTCACATGTGGGCTTTCTGGTTTGCCTGTAATTAGTCCCTGATCACTAGTACTTCTCTTAGCAGAGTCTCACCCAGTTTCTATTTCGCATGTTCCTAGATTTTGATGTACAGACTGGCAGGACGCCAGCATTATTTTTGTGTTAGTTATAACACATGAAAGAGGGTACCAGATCAGATGAGTTATCCAGTGATCTGCTCCCACAAAGGGTCACTTTCAGACATTTCAGAGATGCGTGTAAAGATTCACGTGTGATGGATGCATGCAAAACAACTTCTTTAAAGAAGTTAAACCAAGAGTGGGAATAGCTGGTTGCTGTCCTGCACGCTGAGAGTTAATGTCCTCCTAGTAATTTTAAGTCAATATAAGGTTCACCTTGAGCCATCTTGACCCCAACAGAGAGACAGATCCTGAAATATCTCAGTGACTTACTCAATGCTGAATATTCTTTAAGAATATGGATTAAGTGGAGAATGGTTGGAGTGAGAGCCCCATTTGCTACCAATGCACTTGAATAAATGCATAAGTGCATGCTGTTATAGCAGGGGATGAGCATCCTCTATCCCTCAGGACACATTTCCATGATAGCACATGCAAGGATTAACTCAGAGTGACATGTTCCTGATTGTCCTCCATGCCCTGGGTGGCTGGGGATGGAGTCACCAATCATTCAGTGCACATTGGGTTTGGGCCATGCTTTCACCCCAGCGAGCAGTGAAGGAGAGCTCAGCCATGGCGTCTTGTAGGCAGTTCAAATTGTGGCTGCCCCTGTCTGGAAGCTGCAGATATCTAGCCCTAGGTTGAGAATGAACTAGCATCCTGTAATCTATTTCTTCCTTTTTTTCCCCTTCTGTTCCCTGTCTGTCATGCCAAGTTCCTACTCTCAGAAGGCAAACTGTTCCCAAAACACTTGAAATCTGACCCAAAAGTTAACTGTCCCCTAAATGAGAACAAGAAGACTCCTCCAAAAACCAATCTAGTTTCTGGGAGCAGACATCCAGAAAAACATCCACCCGTCATCCTAGATGTCACACACAGGTATATTTATCCTCCCAGACAGAGATAACCAGTTAATCTGCTCATCCATGCAGATAATAATGAAGCACTAAAAGAGACAGATATTCACAATAAATAAGATCCTCCTTGTGTGTAATCTGGGCTCATTCTTTTGAGATCAAGGTGGTGACAAAATGTTAGGCTAGCAGAGAGAATGATCTGTAATTACGACCTGCAATATTCTTCCTGTGGGATTATGGTCAGCGAATTGCACATGTATGTTAGCAGTATCTTTCCATGTGGATATGACTGGAATAAAGTCAAGAGACACTTTGCAATAAAGTGTCTCTTGGACGGTGTCAAAAAGTGATGCAATAGTAATGTGCATCTATTAACCATCTTCTATTATTGTTGTAATATTGTCTGAATATTCTCTTTTATGAGCGTGTCCACAAGCTTTTTGCTTGTTTAAAGTAGCTACTTTTATCAAAATGTTTTATATTGGCCCTGAAAACATGTTTTTTGTTCATTTTTTTCCCTAAGAAGTGAGATCTCCATAAATACAACATTAAAATTGCATTTTTGAGTTGGATAAAAGCCATTTTCATAGGGAAGAGACATTTGCTTCTAATGACACGCCACAATCTGATTCATCATTCTATTTTGTAGTTTCAGCAACAAAAGACTTTTCTGAATAGTTTTTTCCTTTTATTTTTTATGAGATTTTCCTCCAATTTTCTATTCCCACTGGTTAAGTATTATTTCCTAAATTGTGTCTTGTAGGTGAATAATTTTCAGAATACTTTCTTGGTATTTTGAGTTCAGCTCTGCCTTTTGTTTCAGATTTTGATTTCCTCTTATTATTGTTACTGCTATTATTATCACTGAAAGTGTGGGGGATGCTCAGCACTCAGAAATGAAAAAGGTTAAATATCTTACAACTTGAAGACCAGATTTTCCTAGCTTTTTCTTTAAACTGGTATATTTTTTTAATGTCTCTTGGGACAATGTGTTTTCAAAGTGAATGTAATATTTTACTGATATCTTTTACATGGTGTTTCACAGGTGAACACTATCTCTGTGCTCATGCTCTGGGCCAGCTGGATGCAGCTCAGCTGTGAAGGGGGAGCCATGTATTTGTGGTGAGCACAGCCCTTGGCCTAAGTTAATGACCATCCAGCTGAGAGGTGGGATGTGGGCTGGTGCACAGCAGGCACAGCCCTGGGTGCCTGTATGGATGTGGGCTAAAGCTCAGTACACAAAGCTGTGCTCACCTCAGCCTGCCCCTGGCCACACAAATGTACCTACAGCCAGACTGTGCCTAATCTGGGCAAAATAGGCTCAGTTCTGCTTAAATGAAAACTGTGGTTTGGCAACCAGTTTTGGAAGGCAGAGGCCCCAAGGTAAGGCAAGTTGAAAGGCCAGGTCCCTCTTGGCTTGTGGAGTGACCTGAAGGGATGTGTGATACCAGCGTCTTACTACAGAGGGCCCAGGTCTCCAGATCATGTATTGCATTACTGTTGGTGAAGGCTTGGGAAGGGGAGGAGGAAAATGTGCTACTCTGCTCTGTCCCAGCTTTTCCCTGCAATTTAAGCATGATTCATTGCATATACAAATGAGAACCTATCATCTGGAGTTTTTATGCTTTCTGTGCTTGTCAAATTATATCAAAGACTGTTGGATTCCCAGCAAGGTGAATGCCTTAAGGCCATAAGCCTTATTTACAGAGGAAAACCAGTGTCTTGAAGCACTGAAAAATACGCTGATTTTTGGGGTGCTTTTTTTAAGGTAACTACAGACTAAGCAGGTGGACTTCATTTCAACTGTTCTAACATATTTCTACAATGAACACCATGCTAATTATACAGTAGTTATCCAGCATTAATGAAGTTATACAGACAATGAGATTTGCAACATTAACTTTTAATCTTGTTTTCTGTAATAACTTTTCTTCCCTAATGGAAACACATGCTTACCTAAGCAGGATTTTTTGACCGCTATTTTATAATTAAACTATGAATTCTACTTGTTGTAACTCCAGTCTGAGCAGGCATTAATATATCTGGAAAGGGTAGATGTATTCTTTAAGCTCTTTTAAATTTCTAACCTTGAATAATTTGTCCCTAATGCTTTTCTTAATTATAATCCATTCAGAATAAAAGAGGATGAATTTTTCCCCTTGAGCAAAGCTATCATAAATTCTAACATATCTTCTCTATATAAAGATTTCTTTTTTATTCTGCCAAAGTGAATACTGCATCCTAAACTACTTCATTGTTCATTAGTGTACAATTAGGCCCATATTCACTGGTATGTGCTGCCTGCTTTGGGCCATTCTGGTGATGCAAAGCAGCTGTAAACTCGACTTAACAGCCTGGTTAATCCAGGTTTACAGCTGTTTTGTGTGGCTGTTGAGGAGTGATGTGTCTGGGGTGTACTGGTAAATCTGGCCTGTCGAAAAAGAAAGAATTTGCATTATTATTTTATCACTTCTCAACCTGTCTCTGTCATAAAGAAGCCTTTGCAGGTTTTCATTTTATAAGATCTTGTTCTCCACTTCATTGAATAGCTTTATCACATTTTCTAATTAAAACAGGAAAAATGCATCATAACATTAGAGTTTAAACAAGCAAGATATTAGAGAAATATATTTAGTTAGTAGAAAGCATGGATTAGGAAGTATTCATAATTAAGGCAGAGAGATTATATATGGCAGAGTGACTATATTATAACACAGAAAAAGGAGGACACCACCCTCTATACCATCAGGTTTTCCTAACTAGCAACAATCTCCTTGCCTGAGAATCACAGAAAGCCTGTACTTCACCCTGGCAGCCTCAGCCCCCAGGTACCAGCTCATCTAGATGGTGCAGACCCATGGAGGTACCAGATGGTTTTTATATACCGGTCACCTTCCCACACAGGGCTTGTCATACCTCTTCTGCCAGAAAGGGGCGTCTGCATGGCTCCTGAAAGGGATAATGACTTTTCACCCAATGTCCCCTTCATTGTACATTGTGAACCCTTAAGAAGGGCCACCTTAGGATCAGGTGAAAGGATTTCAGTATCTGTCTCTCTTCTGCCAGGAAATCCCACTGTGCTGGTGTCAAAAATAATAGTGTGAGAAGCTTTCCTTTTTCCATGACAACATCAGGCAGGACAGTGGTGCACAACACAGTTTGAAAGACAATCACAATCATACTTCTACTGAAATAAACCAAATTTTGTCCTTTCATGTCTTCCGTTTAATTCTTCATCCTTTTGCCCTTGATCAGGGCTTTGCCATGCTTGCACTTCTTGCCATACCATTTACAGAACTTATCCTCCCCCTCATTCTTTTCTTGTTTCCTCTATTAGGAGTCAAATATGTCAAAGCAAAGTACAAGTATACCTAAATCTAAGCAAAGTACAAGTATACCTAAATCTAAACCTAATTCATAACAAGCAATAAAAAATGTAAGAACTTTTTCAGAATTAAATTACTTAAAATCAAAGGGAACTGGCAATATCAGCACATCTAGCTCAGCTTGACTTTGTTATCGCTATGCCTTTGCTTCTTTAATGCCTATTTGTAACATGGTTCTTGGTTTCCCTTCCATTCCCACTTCTGAGTTCAATTGAAACTCTGGGGATTCATCAGAGC
Organism: Anthoscopus minutus; assembly: GCA_013399455.1. Taxonomy (NCBI): domain Eukaryota; kingdom Metazoa; phylum Chordata; class Aves; order Passeriformes; family Paridae; genus Anthoscopus; species Anthoscopus minutus. Next base: position 29,498 of record VWYI01019936.1, on the reverse strand, counting down.
AAATCATCATCAATGCAAAACTCTGGTGTATGAGGGAGATGCAGATCAAACAAAAATCTTGGCTCATTGGGGAGAATAAGGAAGAGTATTTTCTGGCTACAAGTACCATCAGGCACAGTGTTGGTCTAACTGGAAGCAGAAATTAATGTAAACATAAAGTATTTAATTTATATTATCGTGATGAGAAAGTTTAATAAAAATTGATCTTTCCCTGGAGATATATCGATTTGCAGAGCCTCTGTTTTCCCAACAGAAAATCTTTCCCTAACAGTTGTTTCCATCAGACATTTTCATGCCTTTTACAAAGAACAAACAGCTCTAAAACACAAAAGTCTTTTATTTCCAATTGAGTTAAAATAGTGAACTGAACCATGAAAAATATAAATATGAAAATATTCATTCTTTTCTCCTACTATCCCTTTGTGTTCAAGCTTAAATAGCGATGGTGTGAGCTGGGATAAAATCTATGGAATTCCATGCGTTACCCATGCCTGCCAGTTCTAGCGCAAAGGACACTTCAGTGGGTTATCTTGAGTGATGGAGTGTTATAAAGTCAGATTAGACTGAAATCAGGCTCTCCTCCTGTTTCTCAGTGTGCAAAGAGATGGAGAGGAAGAGAACCTCTGCCTGTAAAAGTGATGTGTCTCCACACACCAGCAGGCAAACAGCAGTGAGGACTGCAGGCATTAAGGAAAGAGGAGCTTTTTTCGCAACAGATCAGACCAGAGCTGATGTATGGTGAGACATGGGGCACTATCCACCCCAGCATCATCCACTCACTGCCAGTGGCATTGGCTGCTTGCACTTGCTGCTTCTGATTCCCCTGCAGCCAGGGACCATGAATGGCTAAGGGAACTAGAGGGGAAAAAGGAGCAAAATTTCCTCTTTAGTGTTTACAGGGTTAAAACTTACTGAATATTTCTGTGCCTACCACCTTTTCCAGAGCTGATGAGCTGAAGGGTCAAGCAAAGCATCCTGCAGGGAAGTCTGAAAAGTGCACCCCCACTGGAACTGGTGGTATCATGGCTGCCAAGGAGGTCATGTGGCAGCACCTCATATTCCTCAGCTGCCTTTTGAGATTCACCAGTTGCAGTACTGTTATCATGTAGTTCTTCTACAGGCCAATAAAAATCATAACCATTTTCATTTTCAGAAATTACATTGCCATCAGTGTTACTTCCAGTGCCTTTTAACCTTGCCGACCCATTTTCTTTTGGTAGCAAAGGGACCATTATCTCTCTCTGTACCTCTACCAAATGCATAACTACCACTACTATTTTCTCTGTCCTGTATTTTTTCCAATTTCCTTTTTATTTGATTAGGTGCCATCAAAACTCTCAAATCTAGGCATAAAGTAAGTGACAAAAGAAAATCTTCTCTGGACTCATATATAAGTTTCATTGACAGCCATGTATTTGGTCTAGAAACAGGTATTCTCAAAATTCAGTTTGAAATAAAAGATCCACACATTTTTCCTCACACTGAAGAACGACTTCTCTAGTAGCTCTTAAGGGTGGCTAGTTCCTACCCTGCACTGTAATGCAAAGGGTACATTCCTGGTTGAAAATTTTGTAAAAGGAAAGGAATTCAAACAATGCTTTTACACTATGTAACACATTTGCTTCTTATATCTAACTGGCCTGTCCTGTTACAGATAAATCAGTCACTCACTGAAAAGCAGAGAGGAATTTTCTCTGTGGCCACTCCAAGCTGAGACACATACATTTGCCCATCAGAAAATCCTACCTTCTTTCCCTTTTTGCCTGAATTCTCTGAAAAACCCTATGAACAAAAGAAAAGCATCCACACTCCTGGCTGGAGATCCTAGGTCCTTTTTCATCTTCATTTTATTTTTTGAAGTGTTTCTTCATGTCTGATTTGAAATGCATCTGGTGGAGAAAGATGTGACTGTATCTGTCATACTACAAAATAAATAGAAGACAGATTGAAAGAAGGATGTTATACTCCCAACAGTGCATTTAACAGTGGGCCAAATTTGATGCTTGGTCTCAAAAGAAGCCTAGTAGAGTACAATATTATACTGTGCTTAGTACAATATTATACTGTGTCAGTCATTAAATGTGTGCACAAGTTCCAGTACTACTGTCAACACAGTGGAGTGCAGTTGCACACTTGCATACTGTCTCTCTGTACTGACTAGGACAAATTGAGGGGCAGGGTAGCTGTGTGTGCTTGGCATAGCAATTCAGATATCTGAAACATCCTCCCTGAGCTTTTTCATATTCACAAAGGAGTGGTGATTTTCTAGACTTTATGAAGACAAAAATCTTACATCTTACCTACTCTGTATTTCGCTTCAAAGTTTATTTAGCAAGTTGAGACCCAGCCCCATGTCTGGAGAGTGGCACAGCCTTGCACCAGTGATGCTGGCAGGCAGACTGTTTTATTCTTGATGACAGGCCCAGGAAAAATGTTTCTGTGTCAGGAAGGTAAACATTACATACTTCCCAGGCAGCTCCCTCTGCCTTCCCCCTTGGCACATGCTGAGGCTGTGTCACAGCCTGTTAAAATACAACACACCTTTAAAGGTTTTTGTCCTTCTTTTTGTTGCACATTGCAGCCATTTCATAGGCTGGTGTGTACTTGTTGTGTTTCCAAAAGACAGAAATAATCAAGGGCTTGCCTCTACCATGCTGCAGTAGATGCAGAGAGAATTGTGTTGATTTTTTGCAATTCTGGTAGCAGTTTTGTTGATTCCCAAGGGAAACGGAAGAGAATACCCTGCAGAGGGAAGGATGGTCTGTTGAGTTGCTTAAGGGTAGACAATCAAAGGTGCTTGGTAATATTAAAAAAACTTTATATGTTAATCTAAAAGAAGGAAGCTTCCACGGTATTGTTTTGTCTCTGATGTGCTTTATCTTGCTTTTTAACCCTTAGTAAGGAATAAGATTTCCCAAGGTCATGATGACCAACAATGAGATGTTCAAAAATGGCTTTCTTTCTTACCTAATTACAAAAGTTAAATTTGTAGAATATTAGAGACTTCAAAACCTCTGGACGTCACCATAGGAAGTACCAAGGACTTTACATGGTGGGAAGATTTGATTCACCGAAAATCACATTGCAATCAACAAGTGTGTGTTTGGTAGCACTGGGATCGTGATTCCTTCCAATATACCATGGTAGGCTCTGGGGAAGGATCAAAGGCACCAATTGATTTCTAAGGGGTTCTTATAGTTTGTTTTTCTGCATTCCTGAATTTTCCATAGCCATAGGGAACATTACAATTTCTCCAAGCTAATTTACAGAGGGTGTAACTGGAAATACAGGGTAACTGGAAGTTTTCAGTGAGGCATTTCTAATTACTAAAAGCATTAAATTTCCACCTTAAAGCTTATCTAGGGGAGGTGTTTTTCACCCCCTTTACCTACTCTTTGTATTATTAAGAAAAAGAGTGTTAAACAATTCTGGCATTTGCACCCTTTTAATGTCTCATTTGGCATCATTCTCCCTCATAGCAATATCCTAGCCAATCCCTATATGTTAATGACTCCTAACTCTCAGCCACATTTGTCATTCTATTGTAATTTCCTTTGTAATTATGCTTATCTTATGATATTAAGAAGCAGAAATATGTTTGCAGATTTCAGTGTGGAATCATAATAATCAGATTCTGCATTTACCTCCCAGATAACATCTATAGCTTGATGCAAGGTCCTTGTCTGTGTGCCATCACTAGTCATACGCTTACACCTTGCTTGGAGCCTGGCCCAGGGCCTGCTGATATCAGTAGAAATGTTTCTAATTGTTCTGTTGATGACCTGCGGTATGATTCAGGAATTAGAGGCAGGACATGCCACAGCCCCATGGTTGTTAAATGTTACCTCATGCAATTTTTTGTGCCCAGAGCTTGCCTTGTGTAGGGCTGCCATTTCACTTTGCAGAAGTTCTCTCTCAATGGAGATTGGCAGATGCTCTAAAGCTCTGAGCAAGTTAAATCTTTCTTGCCTGGCTGCTTGTTCATACACTCTGCTAAAGCTCTCCTGGCATTGGTAGCACCCAGAGATGTTCCTTTTCCCGAGATGCTGATTTTAATTCCTGTTACCCTTCTCCAGATAACATAATTAATTAATTTGCATTTTTGCTTGGGAAAATCTAATGGTGGGTTTTTTAATTTTATTTTTTATTATTTACATTTTCTGCTGTTTTCAATATTGCTTGGGGAAAACTACTTTTCCCTCACAGGAGTCCAGGCAAATAAGAATAGCTTTTGTAATTCCTATTAATGAATTTTACCAACACACATCCTGTAAGGAAGTAATGAAAGGAAAACAAATTACATATACTCCTAACTTTAATCTAGACAGAGTAAAGAGACAACTGTGTCATAGCCAATATTTAAGACTGAAAAATATCTTTAATGATCTGGAAAACTGCCAAGCTAAATTGAATGAGCTAGACACCACTTTTGCAGAAGAGGGTTATATTATCTATTATCTTAAAGAAGGGAGATAAAGCTAATGTAAAAGGGAAAGAACAAAATACAAAAATCTTCTCTGTTCGTGGTTGAATTTTTGGAATCATTTATACTACTGAAATGTACAGCATTTGGTAGAATCCATAAAAAAGGTAGTCTTCAGTGTTATAGGTTTTTTCCTCTACAGGCCATGGAGTTTTCCACAGGCACAGTGGAATGCTTGGTCTTGTGCAGGAACAGTAAATATAGTGGTTGTCAGTTCTTACCTGAGTGAACAATGTGTCACTCTAATGGCCCTTCTGCAGTCTGGAAAACACAGAAATGTTGGGGCAGGGCCCAGGGATAGCAGGTGAAGATTTCTATTGTTCCTATAAGATTTCAGAGGGTATCATTACAGATAATATGCTTGTTATCTTTTAGTAATTTATAATTGTTCCTACATAAATTTATTTATGGACATGTTTACAGATAGAGGTAAGGTGACATTAGTCCTTATGATAGCTGTCTGTGGGACAAAATTGCTATGTGACTTGTAATGTCGCTTTGTCTCATGTAACACATTTGAAGAGCAAGGTCTTCCATTATCTTACTATTTCATGTGTATTGATTATCTTCCTATGAGTGCAGGCAAAGGACAGCTAAAAGGACAGAAGGGGAAAATATCACCTTTGATTTTGAGACTGTTAGGTGGAGCAATAATATGGGGAGCCAGATTTTGGCCATCATGCTCAGCTGTTAAAGTGTTACATAAAGCCTCAGTGTCAGTGAGATTCACTTCATTGATGCAGCTGAAGCCTGAATCAGAGGGAGCGAGTGAGTGGCTCACACCATTTTTACATAAGTGGCGTATTTTGTTCCCAGGTTCTGTACGTAAAAGGAAGTGACTGACCCAGCCTTAAGCTGTGGAAGTCTACAAATGAACCAAGTGCACAGCTACACAGAGTAAACGCTGCCTTCCTCCCAGGGCAAGTGACTTTGTCCACAATAGATACAAAAAAAAACGGAGCAGGGAAGATAATAATGAGAGCAGAGACCAACAGAAGGGTTAACTCAGGCTTTAAACATGTTTAAAATTTAAAGTTTCTGGCATGCAGAGAATACAAAGTATCAAAGCTCACTCATGTTAGGAATCCACATAAATAATTTCAACAATAATTATTTTGTAAATTTTGAGGCAGAATTTCAAATGGCAGTCCTCAATCTAACACCTGCAGTTACAATCACTTGTATATGCAGGTACCTGATTGCATCTGCAAATCAAATAGTTAGATGTTCAAGTAACTTGAGCTGTACCTGAAAAATTGCAGAGGCAAAAATGCAGTCCTTGCTGAGGACATGCCATGTGTTTGGCCTTGCATTTCTCTTAGATGCCTCTAGTGAGAAAAAAAACTGCTCAATGGTATAAAAACTCTTAAATTCTTTTTTCCAGGACATAGATTCATGAACTCAAAAAAGAGGTTAAGCATGACAAAACGGAACATATCTTTTAATATTTTTTTACCAAATTGTCATCATATCTAGTAGTTGTGAGTTTCAGAGTGAAAGGAAAGAGAATATGCAGAAAATCTAAGATATCATAACCTTTAGAATTTTGTATTAATTTTTATGGTGATATTTTTTTCTGCTTGTTTTCCAACCTAGTAAAACTTACATTTTCACTGTCAAAGTTCAGACTTTTTTGAACAAATACGATTAACTTATTTGCTGTAATGTTCTAGAGAATATACTGATATTTAAGTTTAGATTATTTTGGCTTGGAAGAGACCTTAAAGATCAGATAATTCCAAAACTGAAAAGAATTGTTCTTAAAATACCATTTAATATCTTACCTAATTTTATTTATTCACTTTTTTTCCCCCAGAAAGTGAAATTTTAATTTTCTGTTTTTTTATTTTAAAGGAGAGGCACTGGGATTGGGTTTCCTTCACAATGCAGGCATTTCCCTTATATTTCATCTTGTGCTTGAATGGATTTCAAAACATAAGATGATCTTCAATAAGAGAAAGCTATGACTATCAAAGTTGAAAACAAGGATTAAGGTAAAATATTTGATGGGAAAACTTTTACTTTGAAATGCAATTATCAGCAATTAAATTAATGAGTGTTTTCATAGCAAATTGATAACTTGAGTTACACATTATGAATCTGCACAATTTGTGAGAAACTCATCAGAAATAAAAAATATTACACCAGCGTGAACTTTTTGTAGGTGATCCAAAGTCGAGGTGGTACGATACAAATTTTATGCTAATATATTTTCATCAGGCACTTCTAACTGATGTGTAAGGATAGCCTCTGACTAGCATACAAAGATATTTTCCTATGGAGTGCCAGGATAATGGAGTTTTTATAATCAATATTCCTTCACTTAAGCAAACTACTGCAGAGTTATTGACATGTGCATGCCTTCTTTAAACATCACAATAAATCATTTTTATCCATACATTGGAAAGATCTTGCTATCAACACACTCCAGGCTTTGCAGTCTGATGGAAATCTGTAATTACAGGAACCTTTCAGCTTTTTAATGGTGATGTATTCTTTGTTTAATTTTCATCCTCTTGGTCTACAACAGCTGCTATCAAACTGTCATCTGCAGATCATTAGGAAACATATGGCAAAATGTGATTAATTTTGTCAGGAGCAATTGTGGTCAGTGACATTTTGGCTGAGAGGACAAAAATAAGCATTAGGACCAACTTCTTCAGCATGATGGAAAGCAAGAGCAATAATTTCACAGAATATGGAGTTCTGTGTTACTACATAGTATAAGCTCTTCTCTCTTCCCCTATCTTCTCTTTCCAAGATAAAGTGTAAAGTATATACATGTAAAGTGTATACATGTAAGAATATTGCCAATCCATATGCTGTGAGACTGTATAATTATATAGCATTATTAAAAGTTTGAATTAGAAATGAAAATATTGTTTGTCAATAACATATTCTTAGCTTGTTCTTATACATATTCATAGTATGGTCCTTTTTCACCAGGTATATTTTGGTATAAGGCAAAATAAAGGGAACCATTTCTTTAAAGCATATGCCTTGTATTTAAATATTTGTGAAAACAACAGTATAGTAAGGAGCAGCAGATGCAATGGCTTGTTATCCTAGCCAAGGCAGTTTGGAAGAGGGAACTATACAAAGGTGTTTCACAGATATGCTCTTTAGTCATTTTGGTGGAAGTTCACCTTGAAAGTGTGAACAAAGCACATGCAACGCAATACTCTATTAATGAACCTACAGACAACTCAAAACAGTAACTCTGCAAGCTGTAACCAGCTCCATCCATTCACTGGGCTGTTAAGCTTGAGACATAAAGATGAACATCTGAATGTCATAATTATACCACCAGTGATTATTTTACCAGGGAAATCCTGCTACCCTAGGTGCCAAATGAGTTTCTGTGCTTTCTATGTACTAAAACGCCAGTAGTAACCTCTCCATCCTGATAACTTCTGCAATATTGTGAATTATTTGGCATTGCCAAAATACAGATGAATTAGACAATTACAGTGGTAAGCCAGAAAGAACCACTGGATCCACTTAGTGGAGATGTATCCTGCAGATGCTGAAATTTCACCCTGTTACTTTGTTGCTCGTTGCAGCTAACCTGCGCTGGACTAAAGTATGTTCCTCATTAAAGGAGAAAAAAATGCAATATCAACAAAAAAGGATTCTGACAGACCAGGTAGTACTGGAAGGAAATTGGAGGGCCAAAATGGAACCAAAGGTGGTTCTATCTTGTCCAGGCACCCATTTTCTGCAGTGTTGTCTGCCATGTTAAGAGAAGCTGAGATCATAGGCAAAAAGGCCACTGGGAAAAGCAAACACTTTGGTAGACTTCTTCATATAACTTTCCCACATATCAGAGGCAATGTTGCTGAATAGCAGTTGATTGTTTTCCTTCAAAGGTGACCTGTCACCGGCATGCAAGAAACAGTGTTTTCAAAGTCTGATATCTGTAGAACAAGGTATTGATTCTTGACAGCAACAGCTTCAGAGCCATCCCCCAGTCATTTCTCTGGATCCACCAGACAATTCCTAACCCACTGAAAGATGCCTAATTTTTACCACACCTAATAACATGTGAACTCCCTGATGTTGAACACTTTATTGCAATGTTGATCATATACCTAGCCTTCCACAGGGTGTACAACCACACAAACTTCTTTGAGCACCTGTATTCATAGCTGCAGGTGCCTTTACCATGTGTGTGGAACACAAAATGAGGCCAGAGTTATATCACACAGCACTATGATATTTTTTGTCTCATAAACTTTGTGTAAATGTTATAAAATTTATCTACATATGTCTATATATGTGTGTGCATGTGCAACAAGTCCTTTGTTTTATAGGCAGAGCATTAAAGATGTCAAAGTATGTCCAATGCACTGCTGTGTCATGCAATTGTTTAGTATCCAAAGAACATCAGTCAAAAGCGTAGAGTTGCAGGAAACTATAAAGCAAATGTTGATGCTTTCTCCCGTTTTTTGGGCAAGACTATCTTGTAAATTTGTTGACAGTAGTGCTTGAATCCTTACAGCAATTGCAGTGTTACTCAGTTATGGGTAACAGCATAATGCAGCAATTTGATTAAACTGTGCTTCAGTAATGATGATGTCTACTACTAAAAGCGACATTCTGAAAACCCACCAACTTAGTAAAAGTTCTTATGCACGCATGGAAGATTCTCACAGGGTTTTTTTCACCTTTCCAGTGGAGCTTTTCAGTAGTTAATATCTACTGATTCCTACAAACACTGTGGAAGCTGGATTACATATTATGAGCCATTTACAACGGTGTTTGGGACTTCTGGTGTAATGGTCAGGACTAACTAACTCAGATGCTGGTATTGTCTTAAAAAAAAACAGCCCGAGAAAACTATGTCAGTGGAAAATATTAATTTTGAAATTTATCTGACTTCCTACCCTCACTTGCTTTACAGTCATATTTTATTTTTCTATCTGCTTAAAAAGATCAGGTTTTTTGCCCAGTATGAAGTAGAATCCTAATCTTTCAAAGAGTCAACTTCACGTTAAATGATCCGTCTGTTTCTGTGGGTGCCTTGCAGACGGCACAGGCCTCTCTTTTTTTTTTTTTTTTTGAAAGGATAAAATGCTTTGGACTGACCCAAATACTAAGGGACAAAACTGGTCCCTGCAATTCAGGACACACCAGTTCAGGGCCCTCTCCTGCCTAAGGGGCCTGAACTCACATCTTGGAACCATGCCTGCTTACCAAACCTCTAGCTGTTGCACTGCAGGTTTCCCTTATTCCTTGCTCTCAAAGCTCTTTCCAGCTGCACACAGTAACAATTCATGAGGCCAGGGAGAGGCTGAGCAAGTCCCAAGCATGGTAGTTAAGGCACAGTGCCAGGATGCACAGTGCCAACTCCCACACTCTGCTCCTGTGGTGGGCTGGTTAATTGCTTGGCTATTTACCCAATGCAGAGCAGGTTCAGTAGGAAAAAACTGAGCCAGACTGCTTGTGTGATCTAAGTATGATTTTAATTTGTTTTTAAACACACTCATATGAGTAAGACTAGTGTGTGCTTTGGGAAAAAGACATGAGTATTATGTGTTTAGGTCTTGATGTGATAATGCTAGGTTTAAATAACTGTTGTCTTTGAAAGACAGATGAGATAAAAGGCGACTGGAAGATACTACAAAACCTTGCCAAGGAAATACCATTTTACTGAATGTGGCTGAAATTACTGGACATTCACCTTGACTGCAGACTTCTCTGAAAATTATTTGTTGATGCCAAAATCCACAGTTATTTTTAAATCCTAGTCAATTTTTTCTTACAAAAGTGATAGTAGGGTTCATATTTATGTCATATGTGCTTCATATTTCCTAAACTGCTGTGAATCCCTCTCTTGGAAAGGGTTCAGCTGTTATTGAACAACTGGAATAAGTAATTTGAAAGTTACAGAAGGACTATATCCTACTTCTGTTTAAACTCAGATCAATAGTAAGAGTTGGTGCAGAAGCAACATATAAAATGTTCAGAACAAAGAAGATTTAGAGCAAAAGCCTATATATGACATTAGTAAAGTCACATATTAAAAAAAATCTTTAGGCCTCCTCTGTACAGAGCTGAATGAATTCGATGGTGCTCAGGGGAAAACTCTAAAATAGGGTCCCGTTTTCAGATAGTTCTGATGCTACCAGGCCCTAATAGCTTCAGTTCGTTCCTGTCCCAGTACACAAAATCTGTTCAAAACTTGATTTGGATGATCACCTGAATTAAAACCATCTCTTAGTCTACTCCACCAAATAACATCCATTTTTTTGTTATGTGAGAAGGCTGTTTGTGCTACCTTTAATTAATACCCATATTCAGAGCCTCAATCAAAAGTGCAGGGCCCTTAGGTTTTGCTATGTTGAGTGAAGTTATTTCTGAATAAATCAGTTTACTGTGAACAAGAGAGATACAGAGCTACAGCAGAAAGTCCACCAAAGGGTCTCTAAGATACACAACAGACTAGGACACCTCTCCTATGCTGAAAGCTTAAGAGAGTTGGAACTGTTCAGCCTGGAGATGGGAAGGCTCAGGGAGCATCAGGGTTATGCAAATATCTGAAGGAGGATGTAATGAAGACAGAGCCAGTTGTGTTCAGTGGTGCCCACTAACAAGAGGCGATGACACACACTGAAACATAGGACATCAGGACATCAGGAAACTCTTTTTCACTGTAACAGATTTTTTTCACCAAAAAAAATGGCACAGATTGCCCACAGAAGTGGTGGCATGTTCCTACGTGGAGATAATTAAAAGCTGTAGGAATGTGGTCTTGGGCAGCCTGCTCTAAAATGACCCTGCTTGAGCAGGGGTTTGGATCAGATGACTTCCAGAGCCCCCTTCCAACCTCAGATAATGTGTGAATCTGTGATCCTGTGATACTGTGAAAAACTGAAAATAAACATTCATATATTATTAACACATATGTAAAGAATCTCTGCCTAGCATCAGTTCAACTCTTTTCCTGAATGCTGATAAGCATTTGGCTTTGCTAATAGAAAAGCTAATTTGTTACAAGGGTCAACACTGGAGCAGAAGTGAAAGCGTAATGAGTTTTCCTGATACTAAAATTCTCTCTAAATTTAGAAAAATTTAACAACATTCCAATATATTTATTAAAATATTTTTGTAAATGTTTATAGATGAATTTCCCCTGTAACAAGTGGGGTCCACCAGGTATTATAAATGAAAAAATTAGCACCTAAGAAGAAGCTACACTTAAATTATTTGTTTAATTTATTTGTCTGCAATATTACAGCAATCTAATCAATGAGAAGTATTTTTATATCTCACAATGCCACTGTCACCCTATGTGGTATTTATAATTTCTGGGTGCAAGACCAGTATACTGCATGGAATTTACTGCAATTTAATTTGTTAACTGAATTTTTAAGAATAACAACAAATATGAACTACTCTTCGCTGTAGTTCTGGTATACTAATGTTTTTAAGATCTCTTACTAAGGAATATCTGGTGATCAATATAGGAAGTTGTAAGAAAACAAATCCTGTGTCTGTCTTCAGAGAGCTTTTAGACAAAAATGTTTGACTTTCACAGTGGTCTCATAAAAAAAACCTGAGCACTAAAACAACCTATTTAAAAGGTTTAGCAACACTGAGCTTTTTCTAATTTCTGGTATTATTAAGCCAAATCATATTGTCCAGTTATCAATATAGAGTAGGGTCAATACACAATGGGTTACAGACATAAGCATCTTTCTCATTTAATGGGATTAACAAACTCTTTTAACTTCTCTGTATGATTTTTTCATGTGGAATAAGGACTGATTGTTGGCCTATAAAATTTCGTGACTTGTAATTCATAAGGATAAACATTTGATTTACTGATGAAAAAACCAAAAATATGTCTGTTGAGGATTCAGCTCCTTGCCCTTTCTCAGCCTGTGTTGTTCAGAACATCTTGGACTGCTGCCATTGCCTGTGACAGAGAAAACCCCGTCTATGTTACTGATGTGAAGGATAAAATATTTAGAAAAATTGAATAACTAAAGTATTTTGAGATCATATCTCACAGGTAGCCTCCTACTGAGGTAACATGTCCTGGAAATAGAACAGTGGCATTGGCATAGGACTTGGCTTTTATGAGGGGAAAGATGAATATAAGAATTTTATTGCCCCTTCATCCTCAAAATTTATCTTGAGAGAAGGTGAGATCAGTGGGTCAGTGTCAGAAACTATAAATTTCAAGCTCAGAACTTAACAAAAGTGTTTCAAACTAAGAAAACTCCCAAAATAGTTATGTGCTTTGAGGTCTTTCCAAAGTAATATTTAAACTGCCTACAATTATCATGTTCCCTATTTTTACTTTGTCATAAAAGAGATTAGTAAAAAACATAGATGATTTTAAAATGCATTTTTCCCTCTTTGATTTATTTTTATGGGAGATTAACAACAAAACTATTAACATAACCCAATTACAATAGGTTAGAAAAATAATTTATTTCTGTGAATTAATATAGAAATATTCCTGTACATCATGTCTGATATTGGTATCTGATATCCACATGACATTAATTCAGTGGTGGCTCAAATCTCTGAGAGAAATGCTATCACTCCTGCTGTCACACAGCAAACTGGGACTGATTTTAATGGGACCAGGGTTACCCTCTTGCAAATCTTTCAAATAAATTGATAGCTAATTTTGGACAAAGAATAGAAATTCAAATAACTTTTTTTCTACATTAAAAAAATAATTAAAAAAAAAGTATTTTATAATATTGGTTATGAGAAAGCAATTGTATCATAGGGTTTGTTTGGGTTTATCTTTGCAAATTTGAGCTATACAAACTGTTTTCAGCCTGTGCAGACAGAGGAAAATATTTTTCCTGCCACATGCTAAATTTTCTAGTTAAGTGCAGCAAGACTTAAAAAGGACAAGCACAACAAACAATTAGAAATTTTGGGAAAGTAAAATTGTAAAAGCAGTTTTATCACAGAGGTATTTCTAGAAACATACATGATAAATCACATACATGATAAATACATGATCCAGCTCATATAACTAACTATCGAGTACTTTTGTCCCTGAGAATGTTGAACTGGTTGTTTAAAGAGTTTCAGCTCCTTGGAAAATATGTATAAGAATCATATGACCAAGAAATCTTTTCATACAAAATAGACATTTCATACTTACAGCTAGTATTTGCAGAAGTACTCAAGCTTAGAGTTGAGCGATATTTCAAGAGGTTAAGAAAGGCCTTCTATTTTTACGTTTCTTTTAGAGGACCAATAAAGTATTCTTTCTTACACATACCTACAGAAAAAATGTTGCTGCTGATAAACAGTCGGTTACAGGCAGAGTTAATTCTACATTCTCTCCAATTCACAGATCAATGTTTCTGACCTAGAGGCCACTCAAAAGACATTAAAGTGAGATTAGATACAAAGGCTGCCCCCTTTAAAGTTTTTCTCACACATGCACAGAAAGGTAGAAATAGCTTTTTTTGGACAGAGATGCTGTCTGGTGCTCTGGAGGAGAGGGAAAAGCACTAATTCCATGCACTGGATAGCAAAGCTGCAGCATGCCAGATAATCAACCTGTTCATCAAGAGGGAGTGTGGACCTTATTTTGAGTAGCAGCTCCTGTGCAGTTTGACTGCATCCTATACACTTAATGTCCAAGCCACTTTTTCTCTTCTTTGGCAAGGAAGAGATCTCTGTAACCCTGTGTGCTAGCCTGTACTGTCTTTGAATAACTTAAACACCACTACCCATAGACTTCTAGAAGCCACCTGCTTCACCCAGCTTCAAGGTCAAGAGGCAGAAACTCTGGCAACATCTGCTAACAATGTATTGCATTACTTGAACCCTTGGCCACGTGAAACATCATGATTGGTGCCTGATCACAACAAAATGCATTTTCCATCTGCATGATCCCATATTTCCCAAATTCTCCATTCTTTTATGAGTTTGGACTTACAGAACTGTCTGAGCTATTGTCCAGTCTTTGTATTTTAACTGCCAGAATATTTTCTCAATGCTGTGTGGAACTCCTTTTGGAAAAGTATCTGCTGCCTTGTCCAGTTTCATCTCACCTCACCTCAAGTTCCCACTAATGGTGCTGCTGTCATACAATCAGCGGCTTCCTGAAAACACGGAATGGTGATTTAAACCAGCCATCTTGGTACTGGCTATGACACTCACAGGATTGAAGGTGGGGGCAAAGAACCAGACACTTGGGGAACCTGTGGGGAGCAGAGACATCATGTTTATCTTCTCCACCCCAAACTTTTGGGATTTGGAGGATGAGTCTCCTGACCTAGGAATAGTCTGCCTATGAGAGATTTCTGGATGTGACAGGAGATAATTTTCACAGTTTTGGAATTTGCAATCCCTTCACCTCGTTCCTCTGCATGGTATTTACAATTAAGTTTTGGAAAAGGTCAAAGTTAATGCAAAAATATTGGGGTTTAATTATTTCTTCGTGGTTTTAAAAATTTATTTGTTTGTTTGTTCTGTTTATTATTACTTGGGAAAGTCCCTCACAACATATAGCTTAAGCCCATAATGCCCCTGAAAAATAAGGCACTTGATAAACTCCCTGCCCTGTTACCAGCCTCAGATTACACTTGCGGATCCAGTTACAGCCTCAGATTACGCATGGAACTAGCACTTGGTCACTGTTGTTTTACATCGAGATAATTTCAAGTCTGCCATTTGTGGTGTGCCACAGAGGCTGAAGATCCTGTTACTCTGCCACAGAGAGAAGCTGGTATATGGTTTATGGCAATTACCATGCTTACTTGACTCATCTTCATAAGTTAATCACACAAAGAGAAAATTACATGGGAAAACTTATGGGGTACCAGATAACACAATGATGCTGCATGCCACTTTAAAATTACTTAAATAGGCATTTGTGGACAATCCAGGTCTTCTAAAGGTCTTCTAAAAAAAAAAGTAATTACTTTTTTTCACTGACCATTTTTTGACTGACTCAATACTGAGATTCTATGCCTTCAGTGGGACAGAGAAGTGAGACATATGTATGAAATAGGGAGGCAAAACCAGGTAGTAGGACTAAATTGCTAAAGACAGAGAAACCAAACTTAGGTGGAGGTAGAATAGATCACCCACTGGGTGTTTTCTCTCAGAGAGCAGCTGATAAGGCAGGCAGAAGACATAAAATTAAAATAAGTGCAGTTTAAAAAATAACTTAATTTGCAGGGAACCACAGTAGGAGCTCTGTAGCCCAGGAAAAGGAGAGGTGGAGGGAGATCTTGGGTATGCTTGCAGAAAGTGGTAAGTAAAGCCAGTGGGTCTGGCCTGTGTGGATGCCATGGTTTTCCCTTTTACACCAGAGTTATACAGTGTCTTATTTCACTAGGCAAATATGAACAGGCCTGTTCTGAAAATGTTTGGTCTTTGTCATTGAAAAACACAACCCTGTTAGTAGTCTAAGTTCTAAACTGAGTAAGTCTCCAGGAAAATACTTATGACGTCTTGGAACTATCTGAAAGAAATACAGTGAGAAATCAAGGTGTGGGAGCAAGTGATAATCTTGGAGGTCCGGACTGTACTGTTGTAAAAATGTAGTGTGAGTAGTATTGCCAGCAGCCTAGTATTTCATCCCCCTCTTAGGGTGAGCACATTAATCCTGAAGGCATTGCATGGCCTATGGATCTATGATGATGCTGTCACCTCTATTGGGAAAAATATCTTGGTTTTACATTGTATAGAACATCTAATTTTCTCAGATTGTACTGTGTGTAATAAGAGTTTAAATTATGTAGGATTTTGAAAACTGGCTGGTAAAGCTGTCTGGTGATGAAAACAGGACTTAATTTTTTAAGTGAAAAATAAGTAGGACAATGTTGGCTGCCTCCAATTTACTTATTGTATAGCTGGAGGCTGATTGTGTATGACAGGTGACAAAACCAGATCTAATTCAGTCGCATGCTATATTCTGGCATTTGCTACATACTCCTGTTTAAAAGCTATAATTTCTTCCACATAAACACAAGATTGCATTTCTTGGCCTTATAATGCAGAGAGCTGGGGCAGAAGACAGCAGAAACTTTCACAGCCAACATACTGGAGTTTACAGTTATGCAAAAGATAGATCTGAAGGCTTCAGGGAGTACAGCTGAGATCATGCTGAATTTTAAATTATACATTCTACACAAATAGCTTGGGGCCACATGATAATTAATAACTACTGTACTTAAGTAGTTAGGAACCCAGATTCATTTATTATTAATTATAGCTTTGTTTAGCAAATGTTCTTCATGGTAATTTGCCTGTTTATCTTGTCTATGTATGATGTTAGCAGATAGCTTGGATGAACAAACTGATTAGCAGGAGTCTTAATTATGTTGCAACAATTGTCCCTATTCTAGCACATAATAAGAAAAAACCCTGTAAAACATATAAGAAAAGATAATGTTGCACATTTCCAACATTGGAATGCATCACTGGGGTGTCTGCTAGAGCAGTAAGGTCAGGTTTTGTGAGTGAGTAAGAGTAAGGAGTAAGTTTTAGAAAAAACAATCCAACAATACATGAACTACCCAGTGATCAGTAACTGTGATTATATAGGAGAGGCAATACTGGATTTTTGTAATGCAGTTCTAACAGTGATTCATGATCATATCTATAAATCCAGAAAGAATTCTCTGAAAGAGGGCAAACAAAAGAAAAAGCATTGGTAAGCAATTATTTTTCTGGTTTGCCATCTCTGCAAATGACTGCATCTGTACTCACAGATAAACTAATTTCTTTCCACAGTGGCAATAATAAAAACTGGCTGTATGAGCAAACAGAAGGAATACATTAAAAGTGATTTACAGCTAATCTGGAAAAGTAAGAATTTTTATAACCAGCTAGCAAACATTCACTGCTTGGTACAGGCTTAAAAGACTGATAAAGGGCTGCAAGAGGGTTTGGATAATAAGTAGTCTATTCTGGATCAGGTCTGCTTTTTCCTACCCCAAATCCCACAAAAATTTATTTTCTCACTGTCCAGGATTTATCACCTTGGGGATTTTTTTTTTCTTTGGGTAGGGATGTTTCCAAAAAAACCTAACATTAGTAGGAAAAATAACAACACCAAATTGACTGTGTACCTAGTCAAATAATAACCCATAATTAGATCAAAACAGAAATAAAAAAACAGAAACTGTAAAACCTTATATGTGCAAAGGCAGAATATGTTGCTAAATGAGAAAAATGTTTTCTCCTTGGATTCTTATAACATGGTATAGTGGTGACTGAGCTGAGAAATTGAGCCTGAGCAAAACCAGCAAGCAGACATCAATCTGCTCCATTAATCACTAAAAGAAGTGAACTTTCTGTATTTATTGTCCAAACTATTGTCCAGTCACTTTTTTTAACATGCCTTAGGGATGGGGCTTTTTTCTTTCTATATGTAAGTTCTTCTTTTTCAGTGTTAATAATGGCCTTGTACTTGCTTTTGAGCACTTTTGTCATCTCCAACTATTTCTCTTGATCTCGATTCTACAGAGAGCTTAGACAGCATATACCCAAATTTAAGCACATGATGAATCTGGCTTGGGGAGGGCACTGTGCTGGCTAAGCATAAATTTAAACTGCAAGAATAAGTGCTTTGATTGAATCAGTGCTCTGAGAACTCAGCCCACAAATGGGCAGCTAATTGCTACTTTCACCACCATATTTAGGTACTACAGAGAACCTCAAACCCCTTGTATTATCTGCTATAAATCTGTGAGAAGTCATTTTCCTGTTTGCTGTGCCAAGGTACTGATATCACCATTGCTAGCTAATATTTAGAGCTTTGTGAGAGGCTTAAACTTGGTGTCCCTTTAGCAACAGGACTGAGGAGGCCCTCTGAAAGAGTGGCACAGGGAACAACAATAGAATGGTAGTGCTGGGGATGGTACCGCTGCATTGCCCTGATGGCCCTAAACCTCTCATGGTGATTCATGTTCTGATTGTAGTTTAGAGCAAAGACCCACAAAAACTGAGAGAGATTAGTGCCTCAAGGGTAATAGTCCAGATGCCAGGGCAGAAAGGGGAAGGTATTTCAAAAGTGTTTTCCCTTTGGAAAGATTACACTATTCTGCAGAAAGGAACAGGAAAAGGGAAAAGAAAGGCTTAAGTCTCATGCAAATGTGGTAGGGCACTGGTAGTGAAGAAAGGAGGACCATATTGTACCTATTCACAGAAGAGTTTCAACCATGGATGAATTCTAGCAAGGCAAAATCAGGAAAGATACATCTTGGAGAAGTGGTAGCTGGGTGACTGGGATGTTGCTTGGGGGTGCAGGAGGCCAAGATCTGGGCCCCATTGTGACCATGAAGGGCTTTATTGGATTCCCAGTCAGCTCTCTAATGGAGCATAACACCATTGCTCTCTAAAAGATCCCTGGGGAACACAGGGTACAAATCTTAGGAATGAACAGCCCATTGAGGCAGGATATGTTCATTTTATAGCACCAAGCTTCATTTGGGAAGTTTGTTTAAGTCAAAAAATGTTGTCACTCTGTTTTGTGACAGATTGTCCTGGTTTAGGACAAATTTGAGAGGAAACCTCCAAAGGGGGTGTCTCCAGGAAAAAAACCAACAGATTCAAGCTGCCCCTCCCCCAACTGGTTCAGGAAAAAAGATCTCTTTGAAGGAAAGTGGAAAAAACTGTTTATTTAACAAGCAAAATATCCACAAGCATGAAAATGTTAAAATGTTAAACAATGAAACCTCTTGCTGCTCAAAGAGATGGCAAATCCAGGAAAGTCCTTGCCGTGAGGTGCAGCTCGGCTCGCTCAGTCTCTTATCAATCTCTCAGGCGCCGGAGAGTGCCGAGGCCCAGGCCCTGGTGGGCCACAGGCGTGAGCTCCTGGGGTGTTCTGGGTTTCCAGTCCAGAGCAGGTTTGAACGGATCCAAGGAAAAAAAAAAGAAAACCACAGTCCAGGGAACTTCCCTGCCTCAGCTAGCTAAAACTAACTAAAAAGCAAAGGAGAGCTCTGTCCTGCTGTCTGTCCATGCTGCAGACAACAACAGTCCGGAGAGAGCTGAAACAAGCTACGTGCTTCTTCTTTCCCCTCTTCACTCTCAGAACCAGTCTTAAAGGTGCAGAACTTAATATGTAANAATCTTGTGTTGATAAGCCAGCTGATAAGAAATCAGCAGGACAATATCCCTATTTCTCCCATGACCCATCCTCCCTCTAGGGAGGGGTTTTCTGCTGATGGGCCATTGAGTCCACTGATAAGCTTATCATCCCATTGGAAAATGCTCCATCCAAGGGGAGAAGCTGATGGGCCATTGAGTCCACTGATAAGCTTATCATCTCATTGGAAAATGCTCCATCCAGGGGGGAGGAGCCAAGCCCCTCTACCTGGATAAAAACCAGAGAATTGGGGCACCAAGGTTCCTTTTCTTCACTGGACTCTCAGAGGAAGACCAGGCTCTTTTAGTACCACCGGACTACTGCCAACACCCTGACCAACAGGCTATCAGGTTGTATCTTGACTTTGTCACTAGCTTTCTTTCTTTTCTTCCTATTTCCTAATAAATTGTATTCCTGACTTGGAGTTTCTCACTGGTTTTGTTCTCAAACCAGTACAAGTATTTTGCCTCTTTAATCTTCTTCTGCAACAAAATCCAATCCCAGGCCAAAATAAAAACCACCGCAATGAAATAGGTTTGAATCTAAATGTTTATCTCAGCCTGAGGTCCAAGAAGTTTTGCTGAGAAGTAGCTGAGATTTCTGAATTGGTTGATGGCAGAATAAAGATGTCTTGGTCTGCAGTTAGAGACCCAGCACAAGGGTGAGTCTCAGCAAATATATGGCAAAAACTAAGCTTAAGTCTTTACTGCTGGCTAAGTGAGGCTCAGTGCAGTTTGTGCTATCAGCACAGCACCATGATTGCTCACAGTCGTTTAAGTACTACAGAACTGAACACTGTCTATTCAAACTGAAACATGCACTAGCTAGAACAGGATGAAAGACTTCAAAATTTGCTTTTGCCTCTTCTGTCTAATCTTGCAATCTCTTTTGTTGAGCTTTCTACAGAATAGCCATTAGAGCACTGGAATTGGTGTGAAGTGCATCGTTATGACTTGATCATCTGCCCTTTATAGAACTGGCAGGAACACCTCATCTGTTTCAGTAGTTTTCATGTATCTTTGAATTTAGGGACTGGATGACCATAATTGTAAAAGAGCCCGAAGTCACAAAGTGGTCTTGACTGTCCCTGAGATGGCAAAGATGTAACTTGATTTTCAATCACAGTTCAATGGTGGCAGAAAAAAGAAGGAAGTAGCAGATGTGGAAGTGAAGTATGTACCTCAGGGCATTAAGTCCATGTAATCCCTCTTGTTTGTTAGCATCAAGTTCATGTATGTTTTCCCTCAATGCCTATCACATGTTTGCATTTAGCAGCTCCACACACAATTTGTTTTGTGTAGATTTTAAAGTATTTTTTCTTTTCTAAGCTGGTTAGGCTTTTGGTCACACTTTCATATTCAATTCTTGTCTGCCTGTTACTGGGAACTTCTATTCATTTTAGCAGAATCTAGAATTAACATGTTTCTGTGTAGCTGGGACCAGCCTAGTGCAAATCCTTTTGTACTGTACTCCAGCTGTTTGAGGTATCAGCCATTTCCTATATCACTTTAATTTTTTCCCTGTCAATTTTAAAGAAGAAAAATTGAATCATGACACTTCTGCACTACAAGCTCAGGCACTTTCTACCTCGTCTGAGCAGAGAATCATTGCAGATATCGCATTTATAGCTGGTGTCTCAGAAATCCTTGATAACTAGTGAATGGATCTGACACTTTTTAAATCTATCTGGTAGAAGAGCTGTCATCACCTTCCAAAAATTAGCACAGAATAAGGTGCTGGAGGAAGGTAGGGGGAGTTAATATATTCATGGAAAACAGGAAGTGGGAGGTATCCTCTGCATGACCACTGCTGTCCACTGGCTCTTGTCATACAGAGGCTGAGCCTGTTTAAGAGGTTATAAGAACCTGGGTTAGGCAGCTCAAAGCTTTACATACTGGTAAAGCTTAAGCTGTGCAGGGAATGTGTAGGAGTTGTGACCCTAGTTGGCAAAAACTGCTCTGTTTCCATATCTTGGTCACATCATTGATTCCTAGCCCACAGGAGGCTAGCTTTGAGGCACTAACTGAAATGTTGACATTGATTTCTGGTACACATTTTCTCTCCACTTCTGTTCCAAGTCCTTGAATAGAAAGCCAGTAGAAGTGTGGAAATGAAAGTCAGGCCTTCAGCTGGACCCAAACAGTTTTTCATTCAAGCAACCAGCAAGAAAAGGCTAAGTTCTTACTACTACTCAAATTTTACAGTAATTTCTGTTTTAGTATTTATATTATAGTGTCATCCAGAGTCTTACCTAAAATTACAGCTCTGTTATGTAGACAACTTTGAAAGCAAGTACCACGGAGCATGTATCTGCAGGATCAGAAGTCAACTAAGCATATCCAAAAGCAAAGTGTCCAGGAAGAGTAAGGAATTTAAGAAATCATCATTTACTGTGCAGCAACTGATACTCTCAGTGAAATATTATCACTATTGAAACACAGTTTGACTGGAGACTCAGATTAGAGGGACTAGTAGAATCTATTCTAAATTACTATAGAAGATAACTGATAAACTTGAAAATTTTATAGGTCTTGAAATGTATTAATAGTAATCCTTAATATTCTCACATTGCACTATTATTTTTTTGTTTCTTTATGTTTGTTTTTTACTCATAGAGAAAGTGGAGTGATATAACCATAATATAACCAAACCCATAAGGGGCTGAATTTAGTGACTTTTGTTTTAAATAAGATTTTTTTAAAAAAGAAGATATGCATAAAAAAGTAAAGGTTTCAAGCAACATTAAAAGGAGCTTTCTCCGGAAATTCTATTTACAATTTCAATGTTTATTACACCATAAAATTATACTACTTGTGAAATGATGCTTCATTCTTGAAATAAAGTTCCAGGGAGACAGACTTTGAGTAAAATAGCTGATTCCAGTAATCAAATTCTTCCTGTCAGTATGTACCACAGTTGTTACTATATTGTTAATGCATTTGGAAAAAAGCTCATATGCCAGATTTTCTACTCCTGTAATTTGAAAATTGTGGTTTAATTACACAAAGAAATTTTGTGATTGT
Source organism: Anthoscopus minutus (assembly GCA_013399455.1). Lineage (NCBI taxonomy): Eukaryota > Metazoa > Chordata > Aves > Passeriformes > Paridae > Anthoscopus > Anthoscopus minutus. The sequence goes on along the minus strand of VWYI01019936.1, from coordinate 6,904 downwards.
AAATCTGGATGATATGGCTGTCTTCATTTGTCTGTAATAAAATTTAGATTCCATAATATGCACCTTTATAGACTCAAAACCTCACCCACTTTTTACATGGCAGATTTACTGGGTGCCTTGTTTCTAGCAGCAATCACTATGAAAATCATCATTGTCCTCTAATTAAATGCAAAAGCAAAAAGTGTTGTGATATGATGTAGTGATTCACAGAGCTTGGGAAACACAGATAAATATTCTAGATGTGCATCCTGCATCCCTTCCATTGCTGCGGTTTGCAGGTAGAGCAACACTCAGGGCTCACAGCACTGAAGTCACTAGAGCCTCCTTGATAGTCCTGTTGTAACATCTAGAAAGCATTGTTAGATCACAGTGGATTTTACTGAGCTGTTATTTACTGCACTCAAGATATGTATGCTCTATGACTTATGGTCCCAGAACGAGACTTGCAAATGCCTCTTCTGTCATCCTGGATGCAACAATTTTCATCTTAGTGGAGACTTCTGTAAGGCACCTGTTTAAGTTTTGGCAGCAAGAGGCAGGATGGCTGTCAGTCTGTCTCTGCCCTAGCATGCTATTGACGTATAGCACTGGAGCTTAGGAGACTCAGTAGCGCAATGCAATTTTAAGAATATAAAAAAAAAAGATCCAACAGAGCCCTCTCTTTGCAAAAATGTATTTTCCTTTTCTTGAGCAACACACAAAGACAAACCCTCTAGTTGATTCTGTTGAGAGACATGGTTATTTTATCTATTTCTAGTATGCAGAAAACAGATAAAAATAGATACCTCTCTTAAAATGAACAGACTTAAAGGAATTAAAAATATGAGTGTACCTTCATGTTCAAGGATTTAAAAATAAATTGTGTAATAAAATCAAATTAAGTCATTTCATGCTTTCCAATAAAGTGTTTTCTCTATCTGACTTCGAGTGGGAAATCCATGATGCTTTGGGAAGAGGCAGGATAGTTAAGATTTGCTAAAGTGGAAGAAATAATTGAAGGAAATTAATGACTGTATAATCACTAGGTTATTTTATAACACCAAGTATACTGAACTGAAAAGAATTTTGAAATGCTTTCAGTTATTCTGAGACAAAGGCCATGAAAGACGACCCTATACAATTAGTAGGCTTAAGGTGAATTTGTTGTTGGTCAATTACAGAAGAACATGGGATCAACAGTATGCTCATAGGAAACTCAAGTTCCATCTCAGCACTCAGAACTGACTTATGGTTGTGGTAAATTGCAAGATTCAAGTCTTGTCCTCCCCATGGTGCTATACATATAGGAGTTAGGATGATTCTTAACTCTTTCTTGGAAATATTCCTGCTTTAGTTGCATAGGTGTATTTGTAGCCTGTATTGTATGCTTTTACCGCCTCATTCAAAAAAGCACTCAAGTACCTGAATATTTTTAGAAGCTGCTGGAATATTATAACCAAATCCATCAAAACAATGCGAGTAAAGATACAGAACATGCATGTGCTTAAGTAACTTGCTGAATACACACAGAATCACATGCAGAATCACTAGGTTGGAAGAGACCTTCAAGATCATTGAGCCCAACCCACACCCTAACACCACAACTAGACCATGGCACCAAGTGCCACATCCAGTCTTTTACTGAACATGTCCAGGGATGGTGGCTCCACCATCTCCCTGGGCAGACCATGCCAGTACTTTATAATTCTTTCTGTGAAGAACTTTTTCCAAATATCCAACCTATATTTCCCTTGGCACAGCTTGAGACTGTTCATTCTGGCAGTTGCTGCCTGGAGGAAGAGACCAACCCCCACCTGACTGCACCCACCTCTCAGGGAGTTGTAGAGAGTGATGAGGTCACCTCTGAGTCTCCTTTTCTCCAGGCTAAACAACCCCAGCTCCCTCAGTCGTTCCTCACAGGGCTTGTGTTCCCAGCCACTCACCAGCCTCGTTGCCTCCTCTGGATGCACTCAAGCATCTCAACATTCTTCCAGAACTGAGGGGCCTAGAACTGGGCATAGCACTCAAGGTGAGGCCTCACCAGTGCCCAGTACAGGGGAAAAATTACCTCCCTGCCCCTGCTGGCCACACCATTCCTGATACAGGCCAGGATGCCATTGGCCTTCTTGGTCACCAAGGCACACTGCTGGCTCATTTCCAGTCAGTTGTCACCAGCACCCCCAGCCCCCAGGTCTCTTTTTCTCTTTTTGCCTGGGCACTGTTCAGCCACACC
>VWYI01019935.1:0-28060 GCA_013399455.1 Anthoscopus minutus | reverse complement strand
ACGGGTAATTAGACAGTGCTGGGCGGCCGGAGTCTACTCCACCAATTGGCACTCAAAAAGTACAGGTTAGAGCATAGCTTATATACGGTTCAGGCTTTTGTTTGACAAAACTTCTTCTTCCCCTCCCTCCGGTTCTCCTTTGTAATGCACCTGTGCCTCCTGTTGCTTGGTGGTCATTTTAATCCTTTGATGGTCATTGAGGCTGAAGAATTTAGTCTTCAGGTTACTGCCATGCGCAGTACATGTGGTTATCACATTTGGAAAATATTTTGATTGGGCAGCGTTTGCATAGCTTTATCTAGGCCTTCATACTATTTTAAGCAATAATAATTCTTCTGTGCAGCTTTGAACACTAATTAGTTTCTCTATGTAACAATTTCTCTGTGTAACCTTGAGCAACAACTGATAACAATTCCTTTATGATAACACATAATATGATTCATTGTGTGATGGTAGATGTTAAGTTCGTCACCTGATCTCAGTTGCCCCTGTAAGCCCCTTTTCTCCATGCTTCTGAGGCACTCTTAACCTGACCCTCCTGCCAGGTACTCCTGAGTCCTCCTTTATAAGGTGGGGGTCTTCCTGGCTGTGAATCCATCAGTGGGGAACTTACAGGGTGTTGTTGCAACCGACCGTGCTGTTTTCTTGGTGCCTTCACTGTTGCCCACATTCTCCACCATTTGTTGCATTCCGTGGCTGCAGGATCAAGTCCAGGGAGGTCTGGTGACCAGCATGAGACACAATGAGATGGGTCTCTGCTTGTTTAAGTTCAAAGATCCATTTATTTGGGGAGACACTAATACAGGAACACACTCAGCTTAACCCATAGGCAGAGAACCTCAAACAGGAGCAGGGTGGTGGGTTTTATAGAGGCAGGGTGGAGTTTTACCATTTCCAGGCTTAGAAGATACCTCCCCCAAGGCAGAGGGGTGGGGTCCACCCTTCCTGGGACTCAAAGCCATGCCTCTTAACTAAATATTTGTTTCCCCTGGGCAGGGCACCCCACAGGTCAAATCCATCTTTGACTGAAGACCTGGATGCTGTCAACATGCAGTGTTGGAGGTAGATGTGGGGCTAAGTGGACTTTGGGAAGTGTTCCTGCAGTGTGAATTGCCTGCATTTCGGCAGTTGTTTTACATGTTCTGTGCAAAGTCTCCTTTGTAACCTCAATGATCTGAATGGTTTTGGCTTTTTCTTTCAAGTGGCTACTTTGGAGATAAAAGTTGAACTGTTAGTTTTGCCTATTTGCTGCCAGAAACTCTGCTAAGATGTTGTGTTTGGACCTGTTAAGTCCCAACAAACTGATCATTAAAAAAGAGTTCTTGTTTTCATTATCCAGGCAGTAAATAAAGCTGATCTTGAGAAAGATCAACTTCCATTTTTCTTGATATTTAGCTTTTCAGCACTCACAGTTCTGGTGTTCTCCTGCATTGATCTGATATTCTCAATGCTTTTTCCCCAGATGAACTGTTTTGCTCATTTTTGATGGTTCAGAAATCAGTGTCTCTTTCCTTCTCCTCCCAAAATTGTGTCAGTTAAGTGCAGTTCCAGTCAGTGGTGCTGTGTCCTGTCTGATCCACTACTGGGTCTGGAGGCTTTTCTGGTACCTTATGCACTGCTATCTGCTTTTGTCTATAGCGTCCAAGTTCTCCTTGCAGGTAAATATTATGTTGCAGGTAAAAGTCAGTTTCTCTGGTGAGCCTGTTTGGTTCAGTCAAGTGCCTGCACTGTCTGTAGGTCAGGGAGTGCCCTTGCACTGCAGTGATGTTCCTTCCTGGCTGGAGCACAAGCACAGCATGGATGGAGATATAAAACTCTTCCCTTTGTGCAGGAGGGTTCCTCTCTCTCTGGAATGTTTTTTTCCAGGGGGCTCCTTAACAATTGCTAAAAAACAAAAGGTTGACATTCTTGTCATCAAAATTCTGCTTACAGAATTGTGGGAGTCAGCCCTGCTGGGACACAGGGCTGGAAAGACTTTACCCCTGAAGCACCAGGCTTTAAGTGCAAGCCTTGGGAAGCACTTGTTTAAGGGTTTATGGCAGTTAGTATGTTAATCAAGTCACCCCATATAAGGTTATGCTTCTAGAATGTTCCCGGTTCTCTCCCCTGATTGGTCGTTATTCATGGCAGTATTTTGCATATTTCTAACCCCAGTTTGTGATTGGACCCCTGCCCTCAGACTCCACCCTCAGACCCATCCTATATATTGTTGTATCCTCTGTAGTCCTGGTCTTTGGAGCTTGTCCCTGTATGTGTGTGGTTTATGGGTATCATCCCTACTTTATTTTCCTTATTAAAGTATTTTTGTTTTCAGGCACCCCATCGAACTCACTCCTTTTATTTGTGCCTCGGTTGCCCTGGTGTCAGGGGACCCTAAAGTTTTCAGGATTGTCGCAGTCACCCTCACCATAACAAGTGGCACCTGAACAGGGACCCTGACATTCAGGGCTCCTTGTGTTGGTCACGTTGGCTGGGTGAGCTGATGGGTATGCCAAGCACTCCCCAGAGTTGTTGTTGTGGTGCCAGTCCTGGCAGATTGCATTGTCAACAGAGAGGGACCTCAGCCAGAGTGGCAAGGATGATGACCAGTGCACCTGCAATGGAAAGCAGGTGGGTTGGGGGCACACAGGACATTAATAGACCATTTTTGCCACCATGTTCTTGAAGTACTGGCCCAAGCCCCATAACTGATTTGGGGTGTTCCAGTGGCTGTTCCCCCTAAGGTGGAGAGAGAGGAAAATGGGTGGTCATGTGTCCAGGGTAGAATGGAGTGTATATGGACAATTTAAATTAATGCTCCGTGATCATGACAAGGAGTTTTCAAAGAATGAACTAAAATCATTGGTGAGGTGGATTTTAAAAAATTTTCCCAACCCCTCTGCTGACGAAATTCTTAACATTGATTTCTGGGACTGTGGGAGTTAAATTATACCAACACTTGATCAAGAGGGACTCCATTTCACCCTGCATGCTCCCCATTTTCCACACTACCCTCGAGACCCTCCATCAGCAAGCAAAGCATTGAATACTTGGTCCATTGGTCATCCCTAACTCTGAACCTTCCCCTCATGGACCTTCAGTTACAGCCCAAGATGGCTCTGGCCACACCATCTCGGAGCATCGTGTCCCAGAGACCCAGGATGTAAGGAGCCACAATCTAGCTTGGGAGCCCAGCCGTCCTCACGCCATCTTGGCTCTTCCATTTCCTGTCTCCACAACCTTCCAGCCTGAACCAACCCTCAGACTCCTCTCCCTTGGCCATGGGTCATGCCCCTACCTTCAGTCACTCCACCTCCACCTGCCACCTCTGGAACTCCACCCCAGATGCCCACCATTTTAGATCACTTCCCTTCCACTCCATCTGATAACAAAATGGCAGCACCCTATGGCTCACCCTCTGACAACAAGGCAGCCCCCATGGACAAAGTCAAACAGCGTTGCTACTCTAGCCCCAATATTATTATTCTGAGCTGCCCTTCCTCCTTGGAAGAGGATCTGGGCTCCCAATACACTGATGATCTGCCGCCTCACCCCTCAGCTCTAGAAGATCCCTGGGAGAGGGTCTGGAAGGCTGAAATCAAGGAAGAGGACTGGGAAATAGTGTCCAAGTTTACAGAATTCACAGCTGCACCTGTGAGGTACGGAAGGGAAAACACAAATCCTAGGTGGGAGCTGGTAACTTATGCAGAAGTGAAAGCTATGCAGAACAGCCAAGGACCATGGGAGGGACTCTCCCTACTTTAACAATTTGTTGCAGGCCATGTTTACTGCCCAGGTGCTACCCCAACATGATCTGAAGTCCATCATGGCCGTGGCTGGGGATACTTTGAATACCTTGAGGAAAAGGTACAATGAACTGCACCATGGAAATACTTGGGACACCAGACTTCATTACAGACCATACAGCTGCAACATTTGCAACTTAATAAAAACCGTCAGACTTTGCATGATGTGCAAATCGCTGTTGAGGATTTCAAATGAAAACCTGGATCCATTATTTACATTGCTAAGAGGAGATTCAGTATTGGATTCACCAAGACATCTAACACCAGAGGCAAAAAATGCACTGAATAAAGTGTCTCAAGCCATACAGACTCGTCAGACACATCAGATGGAGCCTTTGTTACCTTTTTTATTGGTGGTTTTGGGGAAGGGACGCCAACCTTGTGCTGTAATTTAATTTAATCCCAAATTGCCTGACCCCTTGTTAATTTTGGAATGGGTTTTTCTTTCTCACCAGCCAGGGAAGATGATTACCATCCAGCCTGAAGTGATGGCTCAGAATCATGAGAGCCAGATCTCACCTAACTTCCCTGTTTGGGAAAGATTTCTCAACAATATTCTTACCCCTAACTTCCTTTCATTTAGATGGCTTTTACAGCAATCAGAACATCTTCAGATTGCTTTAGAAAACTACACAGGCCAAATTTCTATTCACTACCCCAAGCACAGATTGTTACATTCCAATTTCAATCTGATTCCTAAACCTTTAGAATGTTTAACATCAACAGGGATCAGGCTAAAGTGTGGCGGAGATACCTGGATCAGACAACCTTTCCAAAGATGACTTATGAGAAGCTCCTACTTACCTCCCTCAACCTGTTTGCAAGCTGGATCCTTGCTAGTGGCTGGGTAGTCTTGCAGCCAAAGCATAATGTATGGGCAACCCCAGTGAAAGCCATAAAATAAGACACCCTGTGCCTGTCCATTGCTAGCCCTGACAACCCCTCTTCCACCTGCTTAGTGGGGTTACCTATGGATGTGTGACTGATAACCAAGGATGCCATCTGTAATATGGAAAGTGATTGTCCTCACAGCAAATGGATGTGCAGCCTTGTTGATGTCTGGTACTACTGGGCTCAAAAGCTCCCACATGCACGGCTTGAGCCACAAGGATTAGAACTCCTTGGCTCTGTAAAAATGGATTATTGTATCGGGTTTCAATACAAAGAATTAAGTCAATTAATAATGTGGGATGGGGCCAAAATGCCCCATAGTTAAGAAGCTATAAACTCTGTGGGGTGTTTCCCCTCATACCTCCCCTCATACCATCCCACACACAAAAATGAAAGTCTTTGGTATAATTACACCTTTCCCATAACCTCATGGTCCAGTAGCTACCCACTTCAATTGCTGCAGGGTGTCTTACTAATTTGTAGGGACAGAGCATGGTCCAGCATTGTTCCCGTATTAAGGGTGGACCCTGTAGCCTGGGGAGACTTACTCTACAGGCACCTAATGTGAAAATTATCAGTGACAGAAAGAATAGAGTTGCAACCAAGCTGATTGCAAAGATGACATCATGTACTGGAGTAAGAGCAAGAGAATAGCAGCCTCCCTGTTGTTACTGTGGGTAGCTGCAGTCAAAGCCCTAGGACAATCGGATCATCTCGGGTGCCTGCTAAGTAAGCAAACCAATACTATCTCCCTTGCACTGAGTGGCCTGTTCTCAGATGTCAAAACCAAAATGTTTGTGGGCATCATCCCTAGTTTATTTTCCTCATTAAAGTTCTTTTGTTTTCAGGCACTCCATCGAACCCATGCACCTCGGTTTTATTTGCACCTCGGTTTCCCTGGTGTCAGGGGACCCTAAAGTATTAAGGATTGTCATGGCCACCCTCACCATGACACAGAAAGTGATTGAGAATTCCCAGGAGGCAAAGTGAGGAATTGCTATTGCAGAGGAACCTTGGTGCAGGAAATGTGAATTAACCCAGTCACTTCCCAAGAATCAATAAAATGAGCTTTTTGGAGTGTCACAGATCTTCAGCACCTCATTTCTGCTGTAGCTGGCTCCTGGCAGCTGGTTCTGGCAGTGAGTGGCTGTGGGTGGAAACAAAGCTGTGTCTCTGCTACCTTTGTCTCTTTCAGAGCTGGGCACCAAGCCCAGTGCATGTACAGAGGGACAAAAACAACAGATCGAGTAGCTGAATCATGCTAAAATTTGATTTCTAGATGTTGCACAAGTCATGTTTTCTGAAGTTAAAAAGGGGAGGGGTGTCTTTGTTTCTTTTGGGTTTTGTTTTTTAACTGAAAGCATTGCTGAACTCTGCAACTGGCATGGTGCTAACACTGTTAAATATAAAAGCATTAGCCATAGGCATGGCAGAATCAATTAATCAGTCACAGAAGGCCACTATACTTTTTTTTTTAGCAATATGCTGAATACATGTTGGAAAATGGCCACTCTTCAAATGAGCCAAAGTGAACCTGTGAGTGTAAGAAATGCTCAGCGTTACCTTTTGAGGCAAACTTACTTGCTGCTTCTGGCTGGAATACCAGCAATGTAAATTTTTTTTGTGTTTTATCAGTGTCTGCTTTCTAAGTGTTTTCTCTAGTTCCATATATGATACTTATATGCTAATATGCTTATAACCACATTGCTTCATTTTGTGAAAGTGGGAACAAACTGGAAGGCTGTAGGGAACTGTTGGCTGATTCTGAGGATGTGCTGCTGGAGTCATGAATCCATGTTCTTTATGCTGATCTCTATAGCTGCTACTTCTGCTTTACTAGTATTTTGCTAATAGTACTGGTCTCCTGCTAAGATGCAGTGGAGGTCTTTCAGTTCACATGGTTAGAAACTGATACGTGTTTTAGTGATTCAACGCTTCAGGCGTTGGTGTGGAATTCTGCTCAGACTATTATGCTCAGTAAATGGAGCACAAAAAATATGTGAAGCCAAGTGCTATGTACAGAACAACACACAAAAGGCCATTCAGAAAGGAACACGACTACTTGTTTTAGCCTGTGGGTAAATTTGTCTTTAACTGCAGTAAGTGATGAGTACAGTTTAGAGCTGTGCTGGAAAGTTTGTTCTTCTAACCATACTCCTTTGTATGTGTACTAACCATAACTCCTTTGGTTTTTGTAGGGTTCATGCATAAATTTAAACCTATCCTTTAGTACCCTCCTGAAAAATGGCTGATATGTTATGGTGATTAACAGAACAGCTTGTTACATAATCACATTACTCAAGGTCCGGGGCATCCTCTAGAGCTCTAGTCCAATCACCTCTGCTCACCCAGGTCAGAGCAAGTTGCACACACCTTTTAGTATCTCCAAGGATGGATACTATCTTTTTCCTAGATAACCTGTCCCAGTATGTGACTAGCCTCACAGAATGTGTTTCCTTGTTATCTTCCATTCTGCTTCCACTTACTTCCTCTGTTTGCATAGTTAATGTCCTAATGCCATTTTTGTCTTTTTAGAGATGCTGAGCTTTGCTTAGTTCAATTTATCTATGGTTTTCAACAGACTCAGTTTTTATGGAAATAACTGCTCCTTTCTTTTGCTGTCTGAAAACATATAATTAAGAGCAGTAACAAAGTAAGAATATTGGAAAGGGTGAGACATTAATTTGTTGGCCTGTGCAGTACTTGACTCTGCAGAGCATACTGTGAAATAGGTTTATTTGAGCAATAGGGACCCCCCCACCAATACCATTTTCCAGTTGGCCTCATGTATCTATATTAGGAAACAAACATCAGGGAGTTTTTATTTCTGTCTTTTTACAGAGTTGTGAAAAATACTGGGCTAAGACCAAGCAGCAATGGCATTTTGACCTAAGGGGGGATGTCCAACAGCTGTGTGTATCCATTGCTGTGTTCTTTGTCCAAGCTAGAGAGCTGCTCATGGGAGTTGTGTGAGATGTTAATAATCTTCTTGTGTGGCAGTTACTGTAAATGATCTTTAAAGCCTTCAAGCAGAGGAAGACAAATAGGGGAGTGCTAATAAGCTGGATGTTGCTGTGTTACAGTAGAGCTATACAGCTTAAACCAAACCCTGTGCTTTCCTTCCATCACTCCCATCTGATAAATTGTACTGCAGGATGCAGAAGAAAGGGGCAGCAGCTCTTGGGCGTTATCACTGCAGTGCTGGGCTCCCCAGTACACAGAGAGACAAGGATATGCTGAAGAGAGTCCAGCAAAGGTCTAATCAAGTTATAGAGAGCTTGAGAGAGCTGGATAGAGAGCTCTGTTCACCTTGGAGAAGAGCCATCTCAGAGGGATCTTGCCATGTGTAAAAATTCCCAACCAGGTAAATGTTGGAGACTTCCTGGTGGTATCCAGTGGAAGGACATGGGCACAGATGAGATAGAAGAAATTCCTGTTTTAATAAACATTTTAAGGGTTGGGTTGAGTTTTGTTTTCCTGTCAGAGTAGTAAAACACTAGAACAGATTCAAACATCTGCTGCTTGAGGTGTTCCCAATTCACCAGAAGTTGTTCTTGCCCTCCCTGGGGTTAGTGGTGGAGCCTGCAGTGGCAGTGAGGCAGCCAAGGCAGTGCTGTCACTGTTGTATGTGACCACATTTGTGATGTGCTGTTGCAGGCAGCAGCTCTGCAGTTGCTGTCAGGGCTCTCCAGCTGTAAGGTGAGGGCCAGTACTGGCCCTCACCAACAACCATGTCTTAACCTCTCTCCCTTCCAGTGTCTGGACGTGCAGAATACATAGAGTGAGGAGGTTTAATCTCTGCTCACTTCTCTGTGGCAGAAGAAAAAAGTCATGTACAAAAAATGTAGAAGAGGGGATTTAGAGACAGCTGGAATTGCTATTAATCTTATTTGTAGATCTGTGTCTGAAAATTGTTAATGCTGGGTGTTTCAGAAGCAGCATCTTGGTTGAATTTTCTTAGATATTGTGGAGGGCAGATAGGCTTGCCAAGCCTTTGCCCTGGAGGGATGTCCCTTGAGCAGGATGTGATGGCTTATCTCAAAACCCTCCTCGGGAGAGATGCCTCTGGAACAAGGCCTTCCTCCCTTGCCATGGCAAGGTTTCCCACCATGCCCTGGTGCTCCATGTTGATTCTTTGTAACCCATTGATTTTTCCCCTGGGTGCCACCCTTGTTTTCCCCCATAAAAACCCCAGCTTTAGCCCAGTTCAGTGGGGAGCTGTTGTTCCTGGTACCCCTTCACAGAGCTGCTGGACAATAAAGGCTACCCCTGTGGAAAGCACTACACGACACTCCTCTCTCTGTATCTGAGTCTGCCTGGGATAACCCAGCGAGTTGAGCTGAAATCACTAACCTGAATCACTGAGCTGATCTCTTGCAGCCACAGGCTGTATCTTGCTAAGGTTCCCACATGGCCAGAGGACTACCTGAGACCCCCAGAAGCCTGTCTCTTGGGAGACTCTATCTGATGAGGTTGCAGCATTCTGGGCCAGACCATCAGCCCCTCCTGGCCACTACAAGATATGATGTAGTTACCTTGTTTTCAGGAGGTAAACTTTAGGAGAACTCTTAAATGTAAAACATAAAAATCTGGTGACTGCTGGGTCAATATTGTCTCCTTAAGGCTGTGCTAAGGACAGCCTGGGACATGGATTCACCATTATTGGTGGTGCCCCTTAGTGCTGCTTCACTGACACTTTGTGCATGGAGGAATTTACCCAAGGTCGCTGTAAACCATTGTATGCTCTTCCAAGAAGGTGGATGCTGATGGGAACTGCCAGGATGCAACTGCAGCTGCCGTGACTTCCAGCCCCAGGAGCTGGAGGAAGTGAACAAGGAGTACAGCAGCCCTGTCACGAAGGGCAGCAGTGTGTGCTCCTGCAGAGCTGAATTGCTCACTCGGAGGGTGCCCTTCTGGGAAAGGCAGTGCTTGGATTTGGTACTCCTCCCATCCACAGAAGCTGTGCCTGTGCCATGCAGGATAAGTCAGCAGAAACAGCCCTTCAGTGCCAGGAATTTACACCCTAAGGACCAGTTTCTTGCTGCACTGCTGGAGGGCAGTGGCAGGGCATGTGGCTCCCAGGAGGAGCAGCTGTGGTGTCTGACCAGCTGCTCTTGCCATACCTAGCCTTGCACAGTGTTTGTATCTCCTGAGACTTCCCAGATTTCCCCTGAGCATACCAGCAGCGCTGGTTGGTATGGGCTGTGCAGCTGAGGAGTGACATCTGATCGAGATACTCAAGCACTTAATTTGTCCCTTGCTTTGGCAGAAGGCACAAGCTGCGTTCTGTTGCTTAAGGAGTTCTTAAGGTGTGATCCGGGGGCAGTCTGTGCCTTGGCTTTGCTATCAAGAGAGTTCAGTGTGCAGATATCATTCTAAGGCCACTTTCTGGTTTGTTTGTTTATTTGTTTGTTTGTTTTAAATTTTGAAGTACTTGAAATACATTCAAACATCACAGCTGTATCTCACAGGAATTTTGAAGCTGGGAAATGGAAGATGTTTATAATCCTCCTCCTGCCCAGCAAAACAAAGCACATCTGGATCTGGGTAAATGTCTGGCAGGTTCCCTGCAGGAATGCAGGACCCTCCCCAATGCAGTGAAACACCTGCTTAAATTAACCACATCTGGGATAGGCTCATGTGCATGTGATAGAAAGGCCCATAAATAACCATTGAAAGGAGTGAAAAATGGGATTATTGGCTGATAAATATTAAGTGCCTTTTATCTTGGATGGCTTGAAAAATTAAATCCTAACCCTGCCACTTACCCTTCAGCACCTTTGGGAGGCTTGTGGAGGGGGTCCCCTATATATGGTTCCAAACCTTATGTCAGCATCAGCTGCACTGACAGATATTTGCCAAAAAAAAACCCCAAACAAACAGATTCTTCCAAAGTGCATCTTCTGTGCTATAGTGCTACTGCTAAGTAGGAAGGATACCACTATCAGTCTAATATGAGGTCATCTGCAAATTTTCTCTTCCTGTAGTCTGTGCTGTCCAGCAGAGCTGGGGGGAAGGTGTGGCAGGAGAGCTGTTTCATACAGGTTGGCTACACCTTGCAGCATATATCCTCACAGGGAATTACAAGCTGCTGCTGCTTACCCTCTGATCAGTCAGGTAGATGTGGGATCAACATGACATTGGAGACTTCAAGGTTGTAGTCTCAACAAAAAGACAAAGAGATGAAAGTGTTAGCACGTTTGAATCTGTGAGTTCCTCATGGCAGACTGAGTTGGAGAAAGTTTGATTATATTTGGTTATTTGGTTATGAGGCAATGCTAGTCCTCAGCACTTCCAGAATGTCCTTGTGTGTCCTTGGGTGCCTTTCTTATGCTGATAAACCATTACTGGCCTTTTTTCTCAGTGAAAAAGGAGATGAAAACCACAGTCCTTGCAGGCCTTTGCCTTGGATTTGTCTGTAACAGCAGTGCTGTGGCTGCTGTTGTCTTGCCTTAACACTTTCTGTGCTTGAAACTCTTATTCTGATGTTTAGTCTGCCCAAGAGAAAGTCTCAGCTTTCTCCAGGTTGTTTTCATGTGATGTATCTTTCCCTTTGCTTTTATTTTCCTTTTCATGCTTTGCTTCAGAAAACAGCCTCATTATTCACTGGTCTCACCTGGCTGCTGAGCTCAGGTCAGTGGGATGCTGATGGGCAGCTCTTTGGATGCTGGAACCGAACCAGGCTCATAAGCTTAGTAGGAACCTTTTGCTTCTGCCTGGGTAAGAAATGGAGTGTGTGCTTTAGGGAGGGTTTTACTTCTTGCCAAGTGAGCATCACAGCACTCTCCTCCCTGGAAAAACACTCTGGTTCTCAGAGCTGTTCCTAATGTAGCAAACAGAAGGTAGAAATGGCTCTGCCGCAGGTGGTGATCGCAGTCACTGGTGTGGGCTCTTCTGCAGTTCCCAGCCCCCTCAGAGGTGCCACAGGGGTCAGAGCCTCTCCCCAGCAGCCAGGATGAACACAGCTACCCTCACTCTGTGACAAGCATCATTGTGTTACTTGTCCTTTTATGGCCAGGTGAAGGAGACCTAATAATTTTATTTACCAGTTTACTGCATGGGAGTCGCTGGAGCTGTGCTGTGAGGATTTGAAGTAGTTGATAAAATCTCTGCAAGAACGTTCATGGGTGTGGGGTAAGGAAGTGAACTTCACTGTGCTGCTACTGGAATTGTGAATCACAATGCTTTTCATTTAACTCGGGTTTGGAAAAGCTTAATGTAAAAATACAAATTTTTTAACTCGTCAACTTTTTCTATCCCACATCTAATAGATATTTGACAATTAAAAACAAAGTTTCAGATTTGTTTTGCCTCTGATGTAAAAAAAACACAGCAATGTTTCATATGAAATTCTGACTGCTGCCCCTTCAGTGAACTGCTAAAAAGTAGAACAATAACTAGCTTGCATGCTTTTGGAGTCACAAATAACATTTTGAATGGTTTGGATCATAATGGCTGTATTCATTACCCTCTACAGACTGGCTCTCATAATCAAAACTGTTTATATGCTGCGTGACTTATGGTATGCCTATAATTCCAGTGAGATCCTTGTAGATAGTATTTAATCAGTCATTTGGCACAATGTGTGTAAATGCCTATGACTATACAGCAATTCTATTCAATTCAATATCTTGCTGTGAATACACAACACACAAAATAAGTAAAAAAAAAAATTAAAAGGCTTTAATGAACAAATCAAAGGCTCCCTATTGTAATTTCAAAATCACCATCCTTCAAAGAAATGCACAATGACAAAGTAATGAGGAGTAGGAATTGAATCCTAAGGAACTTTCTTTTCATATCCTTACTTCTTGGTTTCATGGCTGGGCAATGCGATCATGGCCTCTGCAATCAAAATGCTTTCCTATAGCAAACTGTATAGGTTGGATATTTTCTCATTTAACACCAGCTCACAACTCAACTGCACACAGCTGTTCCATCCCTTCCTCCCAGTGGGATGTGGGAGGAGAATCAGAAGGGTAGAAAGTGAGGAAATGAAATAGTTTAATAAGTAAAGCAAAAGTCACTCCCACAGACAAAGCAAAACAAGGAATTCATCCACGACTTCCCAGAGCAGGCAGGTGTTGAGCCATCCCCAGGACAGCAGAACTCCCTTATGGGTAACAGTGACTTTGGAAGACACTCTGAATGTCCCCACTCCCTTCTTCTGACCCAGCTTTATACCACTCAGCTGACGCTATAGGGTGTGGGATGTCCCTTGGGTCAGTTGGGGTGCGTCCCCTCCCAACTCCTTTTTGCACCCCCAGCAATTTTGGGCTGGAGTGAGGAGGAGAAATCGTCTTGCCTTCATTCTGTGTCAACGCTGCTCAGCGGTAAGGAAAACATCCCTAATGATCAACACATTTTCCAGCACAAATGCAAAACACAGCCCGCTACCGTGGAGAAAAATAAATTTAACACAACCCCAACCAGCACAGAGATGCTTCAGTAGAAAGGTCTTGTCCTGGATCCAGCTTAGCCTTGCAGGAACGTCTGACAGAGCAGGGAGATCATCAGCCGAAGCGGACTCGTGCCCCATTCGGCGCCGAGTAATGTTCTAAATGTCTAGTCCCTTCAGCCGGAGGCTACTGCCCTCGGGTGAGCCCCGGCATGCCGTGCCCTCGCTGGCCAAGTCACTACTGCATCCCCGGAGCCTCACCGCTAACATCCCCTGCGGTCTGGCCGTGCCCGGCCGAGGCACCGGAGCTGTCCGTGTGCCGGGCGGGGTCCAGGGCACCTGCGGCTGGGACAAAGCGGGGCCGGCTGGGGCGGGGCGAGCAGGGACCCTCCTGGTCCCGCCCCGCGGCTCCGCCCGCTCCGGCCCGGCCGCGCCCGCCCGGCGGCAGCGAGGGAGAGCGAAAGGGAAGCTGAGGGTCTTATCGCCATGTCGGAAGTGAGGAAGTTCACGAAGCGGCTCAGCAAGCCGGGCACGGCGGCCGAGCTGCGGCAGAGCGTCTCGGAGGCGGTGCGCAGCTCCTTCGTCCTGGTGAGCGCGGGCAGTGCCCGGGAGGGGCCGCGTCCGGGTCCCACTCGGAGATGGGAAGCAGCGGGAGGAGCCCGGCAGCTCTGGGAAGGGGCAGAGCTGGGCAAGGGTTGCGCCGAGAGCGGGGAGAGGAAGAGGAAGGGGCTGGAGAGGGCCTGGAGAAAGGGCAGAGCTGGTCGGGGCTTGGCAGAGCGAGGGATGCGCAGGGCGCGGCGGGGCAGGATTTGGGAAGCGCTGGGCAAGGGATGAGGAGGGCGCGGCTGGGCAAGGCAGGGGATGGGGATCTTTCTTTGGGATCCCCTTCGTCAGTGTTGTGCCGTGCCATGCTGCCGGCCATCCCACCTGCCGCACCACGCCCCTCTGAGCCCTCAGAGCCGAGAGCATCGCAGGGAAGCTGCGCTTCATCCTGGCGTGCGTTGGTGCTGGGGTGGTGGCAGCAGGAATTTACGGGAACCTGTGAGTGCAGGGCACTGAGCAAACAGGTAACGGAGTAACAGAGTGCAGATGATGTGAAACCGGCACGTAGATAGAGCAGGACTGAAGGGCACGACCTGGCAAGGTGGGAGGCACAGGCACTGGCGTAAGCCGGGAGCCCAATATCCCAGGAATCGCGCTCAAATGTCTGGGGTGAAAGTCACGTGCATTATCAGATGCGTTTCATCCCCCGGCATGTGGGATGCTGCAGCAGGTTGTCTTTGTTGTGCTCACAGCTGTGCAAACGTAGTGCTGTTCCTTGGGAGGATGCCGGGGTCAGCTCACAGCATACCGGGGCTTTGTTGGATGTATTTCACTGGTGCTCATTGAATTACTCTAGCGTGTAATCAACTTTGACCTTGACTTTGATGGAAGAAAGGTTAGGCAATGGGATATGCAGAAAGTAGAGTACAAGTTCAGCAAATTATTCCTGTTAGTTCTCTACTATTAGGTTGAATGGCATGTGCTGTTAAATAAATGGAGAGGTTTGAACAGTTCTTTTAAAAATTAAGTTTTCTTGTAAATGTACAGATTTCTAAACCCCCCAAAAAAGTCATGGTGATAATCCAGCCTGATTTCCTTGTGCCAGTTTTTGCTTCCTATCTACAGTTGTTTGGAGATCCTTATGGGCTTCCATGTGATTTGCTTTTCCTCTTTCACCAACAATACACAAGGACTAAGGCTTTGTACAAGCTGATGGAACTTTTAATTAAAAATAAAATTTCATATATAGGACCAGAAGAGCTTAGGTATCCTACAGGCAAATGGTTATGTAGTGCCTGTGTCAGGTTCCTTCTCTCAGAGGGGAAGGGATAGGTGGAACTCTAGATGAAGATAAATAAAATCTTGACAGGACCGTAAAGGAGCCGTCAAAGTCTGTCAGGCAGACAATCTTTTTCTGATCCTTTCTAGGGTTTCATTCCCCACACTCTCCCTGCTAGCTTCTCTCTCTTTCTGGCAGGCCGATCCACAGAGCTGCTGTGATGCCTCCTGTATTTGCAGCCAAGCACCAGAGGAGGGTGAGGGCAGGTGTTTCTGATCCCTAGGTCCTGGCAGAGTTTGCTGGTTCTGACAGTTCAGCAGCAATGGATAAATCCCAGCACTTCTGCATCACTAGGAAGAGCCATAAGACACTGCAGTGACCAAGGAGTAGGGAAAGAGGCGGCACAAGCTTGTATGACTGTCTCAGATGGCATTTTGGCCTTCCTCAGTGATTAAGGATGAGGTCTGTTCTGGCAATAAGCTGGCTCCCCTTTATCTACTAGTTCTTCATCTTTGTGAAGAAGGGATGTCTGTGCAGTGGTGTGCTGGCTGTTGAGAGGATACAGAGAGGTTCCTGAGAAATGATGGTGGGGAGTGGTGGAGTGAGGGCGAGACTGAGAAGTCGTAGTTTCTGATCCTGTTTTCAAGGTGAGTCTCAGTTTTGATGCTGATGGTGCTGGACAGCTGCAGAGCATTGTGTGAGCATCTCCCCATCCCGTCTGCCCTCTCCTTGCCACAGCCAGTGTGGGGCACAAGATGGAAGGGCCCAGTATCAGGACTGTGATCCCAGCTGTGCCTCACCCTGGGGCAGTGCTGAGCTCAGGGGTGCCTCTGGGAAGCAGGGGGTGGCCAGTGGATACACAAGGAGTAGGAGTTGGTGCTTGAAAACTTGATGGAGCAAACAGGCAGTAAGTAATGCATTTACTTACCCAGGATGTCAGGAACTGGGACTTTCTGAAAGAGACTGGAGTTGCACTGGAACCTTTGCCTGGCAGGATCCCATCCTCTTCCTGCATCCTAGACACAGCAGGTGATGTTGAGTCAATAAAAATTATGTGACTCGTTAATACTTCCTCTGTCATCTTGTCGAGTGCCTTGGCTGTCTGCTTGCCTTGGGTCAATCATAGCTGAAAGCACAGGTATCTCTGGTGATGAGCATGAAGGAGATGAAGGGGTGGTGAGCAGAGCTAATGCTGCAGGTACCAGAGCACACACCTCCATCTCCAGGAGGAGTGGGTACCATGGTGGTCTTTCAGTGTGTTGGTTGAGCTCAGCACTTTGGGCATTCAGGGCACTCCTCGAGACAAGGAACTGTCTGGAGTAAGAAGCTGTTTGTAGTCAGAGAATGAAATGCTCATAAATGACAATATCTCACTGAGGAAAGCTTTTAATGTCATGGAAGTGGTCAGCTTGTACAGAGCCACAATTTGTGAGTAAAAGGAGGTTTCTCTGGCCAGAAACACTGTGTCCAGTCTGAGGGATTGTGATGTCTGGTACAGAGTGGTTACAAAGCTGCTGTCTCGCAGATGCAGTGAAGCCCATGCCATCTTATTTCTGTTCCTGGTTTTCAAGTTCTGCCTGTCTAGTACAAGGAGAATATTTATGTTGTTGACTTTGGCAGGGCTTTGCTCCTTTGTGCCTGTGAAAGAGAAGCATTGGATGTGAGGGTGCTTGGCAGTGGGGGAAGGTTGTCCTTTTCCAAGGTGTCCTGGAGTGCCCACACATTGCCCATTTGACCAGCTGCTAGGATGCAATCAGTGCTATTCCTGTCAGGGTAAGTAGAGCTGTAACCTGGAGCTGCAGCAGTGGAAGTGAGCACAGGCTGTGGTGGGGAGCTCGGAGGCACCTTGAGCCCTATGGGAAGCTTGAGGAAGGATGAAGTGCAGTTCACTTGGGGCTCTTGTTCCCTCTTACTCTGTTGCTGTTCCCAGCATCCTGGCTGTCATTCTGGCCTTGCATCTTGTTCACAGACAGGCTGTGTAAGGGAGGTCTTGATGGGGAGGAACAGTTCAGCAGGAATCCCTTGAAAACAGGCACAGCCCTGCAGAGCAGCGTTGGGTGTACCAGGGTGCCGCAGGCAGCTGCACTCTGTGGGAGCCCTGCTTCTCTCTGTGCTCTTTTCTTCAAGATACTGCAGGGCAGGTTGTATCAATTTCAGCTTCGAGTGGTCCCTAATGTGTGCTACTGATTACAACTGGGGATGAAGGTTTGGCAGGCTAATTGATAAATAATGTCACTGTTTAAATAAACAGACAAATTTAGTGGAAGTGTTGGCAGGTGAGATAAATTACACACTTGAAAGATAAAGGGAAATTTCAAGATTAGGTTAAAGAAATGAGCAGTCAAAGCCCAAGTGTGATAACTTAAACCATTCTTAACTGAAAGATGACCTACAGCTTAAACCTTGGGGCACCAATGGTAAAATACTGTGTTAGAAGTGCAGCTTCAGAGCCGAAGTGTTGATGATACCCGGGAGAGCCTAGATATCAGGGCTAGAGTTGAAAGAGAGCAGCCAGGGACTTTTGTCAGTGGATGGAGTTTGGTAATTTTGGCTCAGACCTTCAGAACAATCTCCC
This sequence comes from Anthoscopus minutus, assembly GCA_013399455.1. Classification (NCBI taxonomy): domain Eukaryota; kingdom Metazoa; phylum Chordata; class Aves; order Passeriformes; family Paridae; genus Anthoscopus; species Anthoscopus minutus. The sequence continues at coordinate 10,589 of VWYI01019935.1, read as the reverse complement.
TCCTCCCATCTTCTGATGTTGCTGAATAATAGTAGAAAAGTTGAGCAGCAAGGCAGGAGAACTCTGCTCTGCAGCACTGGCTGATGTGGGACCCAGGCAGTTGCAAAGTTCAGACATGTGCCAGCAGGATGCACATATGTGCTCAGGTATGCCTTGTTCTGATGGAAGTGCCTGGGCAGCTTTCCTTCACCCCATGGAGTGCAGTAGGGCATGGTAGAGTTGAGTAGTTTAAGAGCACACATGAGTGAATGAGATCCTGGATCTTGTGACACTGCCAGGACAACAGCAAAGGCTCTTCTTTATGCCTAAAGATCCAAATCAGCTGCATGTGTTTGGATGGATGTGAGGCCAAAGTTGAGAGACACCCTGTGCCTCCCCTGTCTCTTTGGGATGTGCTCAGCAGCACTGGGGCTCTGCAAGGAGAGGGGGCTGTGTCTCAACCCACATGCAGGTTTTCCAGAAGTGTCGTTCTCTGTGTTGTCGTGACAGGGAAATTAAAAGTGTGAGAGGCATGAGATCAGAGCAGTAAGCACTTGACAAAACATTGATGATGCATTTTCCCACAGTGCTGCCAAACCAAATCATCTGTTGGCAATTTTAAGTCTCACACAATTGCTCTGATTTTCTTTAGACCATTTTATACAGTTCATTGAAGATGCGTTTACTGCTTTGCCGTGAAGATTTTAGAATCGGAGTATCTTATCTGAGAAGGAGCAGCTGCAAAGGATTTGCCCACATTGGGTCAGCCAGGCAGGGGGAGCATCTCTGGGTACCCGCAGGGCACAGCTTGGTGGCATCCAGGCACTCAGAGGTCTGGGCCATGCATCTGCCAGCCATGGCAGTGTGGGAGAACATCTGCTTACAAACAACTGTGTGGATCCTTGCCATGCAGAGGTATTCAGAGGAAGTGTCTGCTCTCTGTGTTACACGGTGCTGTGGGATGTGCTCCCTGAAATCTCCCCATGTGGGCAGTGTGCCAGGAGGATATTGGTTTTGTTTGATCCTTACTGGGCTGGGCTCCTATGGGTGGCTCAGTTTCAGTCAGACACAAAAAGGAGATATGAAGCTGCTTAATGGTGATACTAAGGAGGTTTTGACTGGAGGCAAAAAGGCATTTTGTTCTTTCTGTGGGTTGTTTTTTTTAACAACCTGTTAAAAACTTAACTGTATTATTAGTGTCTCAATTTAAGCTTATGCAGAGGAAGTCAGCTTTCTGCATAGAATCCTCTTTTAATTAGCTAAATTCACTTTGATCAATGTGAAACCTGTTTGTAGTGATCTTGGCACTCAAGAGAGACAGAATATATGTGTGTTCCCCCTGGGGGTAGTCAGCATGCTGTATTTGCACATTTTACATAGAAAACCAGGTATATATGAGGCATGAGGGGAAATTCTGCCCCTGCATAAGTGGGCAGGAGTTTTGCTGTTGATTTAACCTGGGTGCCTCCAGAGCTGGTCATCTCAGCTGGCCCTGGTAACTCTTGTGGAATTGTTTGTGGAGTGTTGTTCATGGGGGCTTAGTCAAGCAAACACTTAAAAGCATTCTTAAAACTAGTCACAGGCTTTCCTGAATCAGGCCCCTCCTGTGCCTTGAGGGGCTGGATTTAACCCAGGACTGGCTCTGGGCAACATGTACAAGGGAGGTAGCTGGGTTTGCTCCTGCCTGAGCACACATTAGTTGTGGAGTGGATGAAGGCCAGGGCTTGATGGAGAGGAGCAAGGATCCAAGTACACCCTGCAGCTATGTGGGGACAAATTTCTGGCACTGATACTCAGTCCTTAAGTCCAATCCCTTGCTCTTCTATGAGTGTCTGTGTTCTGAGGTAATGACTGTTACACGATAAGTTGCAGTCAGTGTGTCCAGTTCTCGAGGTTTTTGGAGGCAATGACAAGCTTTTGATGGGCACGAAATCTTATCCTTCCTAAGGCATAATTTAAATGTTTGCGTCCTCCTGCCTGTTATAGAAGAGCTCTAGGAAGAGAACAAAGCATCCAGCCCTTACATGTGTTTATCTCTTACTATGTTGTGCTAGCTGGGGTTTTAGCACTCGCTGGGCAAGGTTGAGAGTGTTTTTTTCTGTGCTGAGGGCAATGTCATGAAAATGCAGGTGTCCTTGCATTGACAGCATCTGCCCCAACCCACCACTGTCAGTGCAGTGAAATGCCTAGAACAAATGGTTGATGGTGGTGCCTGCCACCAGTGCCAGCACTGCAGCTGGGATTTGTGCACTCAGAATCCAGTGAGGGGATGTCTCCTGGGCTTTGTTTCAGCCTGTTTTGATATCTGGAGATATTTGCAGGTATCTCCCCCACCATCAGAAGCATTTGAACCAGGACTACCTGCTGTAGTTTGGAGTGTAGCATCATTTTCTATATGCAGCTGGGTGGCTCTTTCATCATTTCACTTAGCCCTCTGCATGCTGATTTATTATCTCTAATGGTGCAAAATTGCACAAAGCTTTTGACATTTCTGTGGCCTGAGAATGCAAGTCATGGTCACACACAGCTGCTGAACAGCAGCCAGACATGGGATAAATGTGTGCTTCAGCATCCCTGATTAATTGGCCTCCTCACTCCTGCTTTGCACAAGTAAGAAAGGAGTAGATTCTTATACCTTTGTGGCCACTGCTGTCATCTTAAAAAAGCTGGAATATGTTTCCCTGCCACCAACTCTTTCCATCTCTTTCATTCCCTTGAAAATACAAATCAAAGCTCTCTCTTGCTGGCTCCTCTTTCCTTCAACACAGCCCTGACTTATCTTTACAGTTTTTCCCTGCCTCCTGCTGCTTCTCTAATGGGGTTAGGGCTGATTGTTCCTGACCCTTTTCTCACCCCTCTCTCTCAAAGAAAAGCAGTTTCTTCTCTCCCCTATTAATATCTCCTGTCACAGGACTGTTCCCGGGGAGTGGTTGCATCTGGAAGGAAACTCTGTGCTGGTCCACAGCATTCACCACTCCTTCATCTTGTCCCTGGGTCCATGCTGGGTGACATCCCCACTGCAGCCTGGCTTCTCTGTCCCCTGAGCAAAGACACTGCATGTGAGAAGCCAGGAAAATGACATCTCCCCTGTGCAGTAGTGCAGTAGGAGCTGGTGATGTCAGAGTGCAATACATTGCTCTGGAGAGCTGTAACACCTCTCCATGTAACTGTATTTTGGCAGTGGTCAGGATCCTGGGATGTGGGCTGGGCTGCAGTGTCTGTGTGTGGAGCAGAGCACGTGTCCCAGAGGTCTGAAGGAAGCCAGGGCTCAGAATGGCTGCTGGCTCCATGTCTGCCAGGGCTCCATCAGCCTGCCAAGTACAGGCTCTGTATTCAGCCCTTGGGGACTGGGGTGAGCTGGAGCAGAGACTCAGGGGAGCTGTTGTGCCAGCCAGAAAGGGATAGGGAAACACAGAGACACGAGAGGCTTGGCAGGAGTTGCATTTCTGAAAGGAGTGGGTAGAAATGTCATGGTCAGGAGAGGGAGTCTCTGTCTCTTGAAGGGAGATGATAGTGCTGGCTGGGGTGGGCTGAATGCCCACAAAGCTGGTATTCAGGGAGACAAACCCAGCTTCCAGCGGAGAGCTGCTTTCCATTGCACTTTGGGGTTACAAGGTTGCACAGGACCAGACAGGTTTTCCTTTCCCTCTGTGCCTGGGGAGCCCTAAACTCTCCCTTGTCCTGTTGCATGATGCTGGCAATTGTACAGATGTTTTTATTTGGGGAACTTTGAGGTGCTTCTGTTGACAGCAGCATTTTGTCTGTGGGTGGGTTGAAGCCTCAAAGAATCTGTCCCTTGTAGAGTCCATCCACAGCCTCCCCAGCTGGATGGGAGCCAGTTGCCGGGGAAAGCAGAGTTTAACTTTACAGCCTATTTGCACCTGTATCCAATGCCTGCAGCCTGAAAATGGAGCATAGATGAGGCTGAGACAACTTCCTGAGCTGCTGAAACCACCGCTGACATGGCTGAGGTTTGCAGCAGTGGAGCTGGGGTGTTCGTGATACTGCTGAGGCAGCCCAAAACTGGCCTGTGGCTTCCTGCTCTGTTCTTCCCCAGTGCTGCTCCGTGGGCTTGGACAAGTCTATTCCTCTTGTCAGGGCTCTTGTCCTCTTGTCATGCCCCAGTGGCACTGGGAGTATACCCCTGCTTGCCTGGGGTGGCAGCTGTGCTTTGGCTCAGCCCTGCATTCGAGTGGTTTCCTAAGTGAAAAACTTGAGTTTGAGATAGACAGGAAAGGGAGGGGTTCTGCTTATGTGCCATTGATTGCTTTAAGATGTTCTGGGGCTGGCTATTCTGGATTTGGATGCTAAATATAAAACTGATACTACATAAATAAATTATGAAATGCAAGTGACATCTAAAAGTACTTTGGGATGTTCCAGTTAAGAACCTAAATAAATAACATGTGTTATTGTTGTTGTAATTACTATTTTCCTTTTTTAGCATGCCTGTTTTTACAGAATGGAGAAGTCCTATCTGCCAGAAATTCAGCTGTCCCATAGAAACCAGTACCCTTTTGCCAATTTCTATTAGCTCTGTTATTTTCTGAGGAGAAAATCAAAGCTGTGACGTCTTTGCACATCTCTCATGCTCTGCAGCAGATGCTCAGCTGGTTGCAGGTGCAGTTTGGCTGACATAGAGCTACGCTGATCCCTCCCTCGGCTCCTTGAGGAGCAGGGCTGTGCCTTCGCTGGCAGGGAGTCACAGGGCTTCAGGTGCCGTGGCTGGGGACTGGAGACTCCATGGCAGTATGTACTGAGCTGTCACTGTCACACAGAAGCACTTGGTGATCCTGAGGAAGGTCAGGCACAGGGAACAAGCGTACTGAAAGTAATCTCATAGGCTTGTCCTAGTGCACTGCCCTGTGAGGAATCACCTCAAGTATGTGCTCATGCCAGATGTGGTGGGTCATGTCCCCACTTGCCAGTGCTTTTCCTGCTGACTCTGCACTTGCTCAAGGCATCATTTTCAGAAGTGATGTGTGAAGGTTAAGTGCAGGTGGGCTGGACTGGCAGCACTCTCTTCTAGGCTGGGGCACTCACACTTTGGCTGTGAACCCTCACTGCTTCATTGCAATGCAGCTGTTTTGTGAGGGCTGTTTGCTTAAGTGATTATGCAAGAATCTCAAGCTTTCAGGAAAAAAATAGCATTCCTGCCTCTCCTAGTTGCAGAGCTCTGCTTCAGAATGGGATCTGCTAAAGGTTCTGAACTGTGGAGTACACTTCTGTGGAAGTGGAAGCAAAATGAAGAGTCATATGCTGGTTATTCTGGCTTCCTGTAATTTCCAAGCCAATATGAAGACACTTCAAGGCCTGAATTAATTTTATTTGACAGGCCTAATAATGACACGTAAATGTTTGCATATCTACACCGACATCAACTTTTTGACTGTTTCTTCAAGCCTTCTCCAAGCTGGTGTCTCACGCCAATGCTGTGTCATTTTCAGGGACAGCAGAGTGACTGTAGACATTTACTTTTTCACTGGAAAGTGGACATTACATTGAAAAAGGAGACATCCACCTTACAAAATATCCAGAACATAGGTTCTGGTGCCACTCAGGGCCATTGATGCAGGAGGGGAGATGTGTGGGTTGGTGAAATGCTTTTGCACGGAACTTGGATGGAGAGAAGCACGGAAGAGGGGGCTGGCTTTTGCTCCGAGCTTTTGGATGGAAAGAATGAGTCATTTCCACTGCAGATGTTTTCTTGCAGAGTGCCAAGACTGTGCACTCATCTTCCCCTTACCCATGATGTGGCTTTTTATTTCTCTGAGAGCTTCTGAAAGGTGCAGACATCTTCATGCAGTGCAGAGCAGGGGAAGAGTGGCACACAGCAGCCTTGTGCTGCTGGCACTGTATTTAGAGCTGGAGCATGGCACATTCTGGCACATAACTCCTGGATGGAGATGGGAGTGTGTGGACTCTGACCCAGAGCCCTGTCTAGCGAGACCCTTGGCAATGATGTGTTGCTGTTTAGGGGGCTGCTGTCCTGCTGCCCATGGAGGGCTGTGCAGAGCCTTGCTCTGAGCTGTGTTAGCATCTGATTGCTCCCTGGCAGGCACCTTCTCCTCACCAATTCCTTCTTCCCTTCCTGATTGCTCATGGGGCTCCTCTCCTGTCTGCAGTGCACACCTTCTCTGCCAACCCCTCTTGGCCTCCTTGACCCTATGTCCTGAGTCTCACAGCTACACAGCCCAACCTTTGCACAATTCTTGCTTCCCATGATGTGGCCCCTGCACAGATCCATCCCCAGATGGGTAAAACCTCCATCCCCCATTCTACCCTCCCCTGCACCACCTTGGGCCAGCTCCTGAGACCCTTCCCTCTCCATGCTTCCCCTGGTTCTCCTCCTTCTGGTGAGGTTTTCCTCCCTTGCCATTTCACAAGATGCTCTGTGTGTCTACCTTGCAGTCCATCCATCTCACCTGTCCCAGGTGCAGCTGTGGTGTCTCAGTGTTTTGGTGTCTTCAGCAGAGCCAGGATTCTGGTCTGGACATTTTTCTTGGGTTTTTAAACTTTCTTCTTTCTGGCCAGTGTAAAAATAGTTTTGGCCTGCTCATACACAGCTTTATTGACTGTTTTTCATCCTTGATGTTTTGCCATCGTGCTCCTGCTACATCCAGCTGAGTGCTGGGTTTTCAGCAGGCTCATGGACACAAGCTCCCCATCACCTGCTGAGATCTGCATCATTGCCTCTCTGCTGATTTCTTCCTAAAATTTGGCTTTGCTGAGAAGCTCACAAACCTCTTGGCATCAGCAAGGATGCATTGTGTTGCCACATGTGCTGACTCACACTGTCTCCCTGCTTGCTGTTCCTCCCCTGATCTCTGTTCCCCACCTCTTCCCTTGTCCTGGAGTTTTAAATGCAAAGTTGTTGGGGAACAGACTTTATTCTGGCTTTGCAGAGGTTTATGGCAGTTCCATAAACATTGGATGGCCAAGCCCAGAGTTTATGGGTTTTCATTATTCTTTCTTATGCCCAGCAGTCTGGAATGATGACTTCTCTGTGAATCTGAGCTTTTGTAAATTGAGCTCTGTAGCCCTTCTGCAAGCTTGAGTGAGTGTGTAAATGGGATCAGATGGCCGTGCAGCAATTGGGGGTGGAAAAAGCGAGGAGTCACAAAAATGATACAAAAAAGGCTCTTAAAGACCACACAATTTGAGTTTGCCCTAACCTGATCTTTGAATCACTGGCTGTAGAATAGCTTTTCTATGGATAGAAATTGCAAAATTCCATATGCCCATATGGTTTGCCAAGTGAAGTTGCTCAGTTCCCAGACATCATTTGAATTCTCTCGTGTACAAGTCAGGTTTCTTGAGCAAAATAAAAAAATGGGACTTCTCTCTGCTGTTTTTGAGGTATCCTCACATTTCCAGATTGTGCATCGCAATGGGGAGTGGTCCCTCTGCCCTGGAGTGTTGCCAGTCTCAGAAGTTATGTGATTTTATCTGTGACAGGTGTGTCCCAAGGGTAGTTCTATGCCTCCATTTTCCTCTCTTTTAGCTTTTAATTCTCAAAATTGACTTTTCCTCTCTGTGTATGTCACCTACTTGGCCCTTTGGTATTTATTTCAAAATTTGAGCTTTTGCTTGGCTTTCCAAATAAATGTACTACAGGGTTGCAACAGATGAGGCAGCAAAAAGGCTGTAAAATGGTTGCTAAATTTTGGGGAACAGTTGTACACTCTGAGATAATACAGTTATATACATACATGTGATCTGCTCTCTTCCTCCTTCTCTCTTCAGCTGCTCCAAACAACCAGCACTTCCAAAACTTACCTCATTTGTCTCTCTTGCTGCTTTGAAATGTGGATGCACACACTGGGTAGGGCTTCATGAGGATGTGAGAAAAAGTCATGTGCTGGGGGCTGCTGAAACTGCAGGTTTTTCAGTGGAAGGCCCAGAGGAAGCATTGCAGGGCAGGGTGTGTGTATTTGTGTATGTTTGGTGGCTGTTGGGAGCACCGGAAGTGAAAGTCAAGTGTGGTGCAGCTTCAGTGCTGGGCTTGGCTTCTGCCATGTGCTGGCAGCTGCTGAAGACTTCTGTCCCTGCAAAGGGACCAGAAAATTGGTTGCACTGGAGCCAAACCATCCTGGTTCATAATTTTCTTCTCTGGATATTGTTTTAAATGAGGGCTGAACTGATAGGACTGAAAATATAAAAGCTTTCTTGTAGTTTTCCATTGGCTGCTGCTTTTAAAAAAAATCCCCAAATGAAGCATTTTTCATTCTGTATGTGCACATGACTTGGGAGAAATGGATCTCAGAAAAACATTAATCATACCAACATTAACCAAAAAGTGGTGTGTTTTTATGGTGTTCAGATGCAGAACAATGGAAGATAGATGGTTGCTGGTTTTCAGGCACTGTAAGTTTAAAACAGAAATATTCTTTCCCATAGTTCTCCACATAAATGAGCCATCATTGTGAGCCTTTGTTTTTAAAGCAAATTAAAGGAATTTTACACACTTTGTAAAACGGATGCAGAAATGCGACAATTTGATTTAAGTCTCATCTCCCTCTTTGTTAATGGATAATTCCCCTGCTAAACTTTTCCTTAGCTCTCTCTTGGGTGGTTTTTGTCATGAGGAGGGTTTGGGCTCAGGCTGGCAGGGCACTGAGGACAAGGACCGTACTTGTGTTTTCCCTCATTCTGGGCTCTTTGTGCTTGCACTTGGCCAAAGGCAGAGCCTTGTGTTGGTGTTTGTGGGCGTGTTTCTGTTGAAGTAATTTCTCTGAATTTCCTGTTAAAATGCCAGCCAACTCACTTGTGCTGGGGAGTCAATACTCCAATACACAGGCTGTTATCCTGCCTGTGCTGTTGTCCAAGCAGAGCCTCGTGACCCAGCATGGATAGGGTCTCCAGCACAGCAGCCAGCCCTCTGCACAGCACCGTGCTAGGGGAGCAGCAGTCTTGGGGCAGAAGCAGAGGACAGAAAGAGCAATGTGTGTTTTCAGGAACAGGCTGATGTGTGGGGCTTGAACCTGAGGGTTTTTAAAGAGGTATGAGTAGGCTTATCTGGGAAGGTGCACAGCTCTTACATTATCTTTGTTTAAAACTATGTTTATTTTTCTCTGAGATAGTTCCCTTGTTTTTTATCCCAGCACAGTGAGATGCAGAGCTTTGGGCATGATGCTGCTGCAGGGAGTACTTGGGTACAGAATCCATAGGAACCACAGGAGAGGGCAGCTCACCCCAGCCTATCCCTGCTGTGTTCTCAGGAGCTCAGAGGAGCCCAGAAGCATCACATTGCAGTCTCTGCCTGCCCTGGATGAAGAGCTACTGCACATACGCCACAGAGCAGGATGCCTTTGGCAGTGCTACACATTTTTTCATGAAGAAATGGATTGATTTTGTTGCTACACTGGCAGCATTTCTTTGTACTTGGGAATTGGCTTCCTCTGTGAAGGAATTTGTGGTTTCTAAGACACTAATTATTTTAGTGTAATAGTTTTTCCTCTGCTTTTGTAATGACTTTGGTGGATGCCATCTGCTGTTGTGACGGTGCTGGGCAGTATGATCTGAGCCTGGGGTTGTGTGGGCTGTACACCTCAACCTTCAGGAAAACTAAGACTTTGATATCCCATTTTCAGCACTTAAAGCTTTATCTCCAGCCTTTCTGGACTGATGGGAGTGTGTGGACTCAGAGAGTCAAAAGGGCAACCAGTATTTGAGATAGCTTCTTCCTTACTCTAAGTGTCTGAAGGAACATGAGCATTCCTGGCGCCAGTGGCCAGCCTGCGCAGTTTAGGATGGATGGAGGAGTTTATTTCCTTGATGGTAGGCAGGAGCAAGGCCACATCCTTCCTTGAGCAGCTGCTTTGCTGGCAAACAGGTTGACCTACATCTTTTGGCTTTGCTTTGGAGACATGTCTGTGATTCCTGTCATGGCCTGGGGCAGCTAGGGTGATGTGCTGGGTGTAAGCATGGTCAGTGTAACACTGAGCTGCAGGGAATGGAGGGCTGCTGTGTGCTAAGACATGGAATTTGCACACCTTGGGGAAGGGGAGCCCCATGGATTGTGTCTAACAGCTTGACTCGCTTGGGAAGGCAGGAACCTCCCTTGGAATGGAAAATGTAAACCCCCTCCCTCGGAATTTTTATAATTTTGAAATTAAGGGGCTCTCAGGCAAAGATATGGAAATAGGAATAGCAGTTCTTTACTAGTATGTATAAGAAAGCAAGCAAACACAATGGCAGTGACAACAAACAGAACAAGGACCCAGTGACCGCCTTCCCGGCCGCAGGCACTTTCCCCTCGGCGCAGCTCTGGACACAGCCGGCAGGGGCACAGGGAGGTGCGGTGAGCCCCTGTGGCTGCAGGGGGCGCTGCAGGGGGCGCGGGTTGGGGAGCACGTGNCGCTGCAGGGGGCGCGGGTTGGGGAGCACGTGGTGATGGTGGCTCAGAAGGGACCAGAAGGGATGGGAGAGGCTTTGCTTCACAAAACTGTGGGGCAGCTGGTCCTGGTGTTCCAGCAGGATTTACAGAAACAGCAAGGCAGGAATGAGCAAAAATCCCGGGGTGGTAGACAAGGTGATTTAGAAGCTCCAAGCTGTGGCTGGAACCGCTCGAGGCAGGGTGTGCAGCGAAAGCTCGGAGCAGCGCCGAA
>VWYI01019933.1:0-53113 GCA_013399455.1 Anthoscopus minutus | reverse complement strand
CACCCTCTGTCACCCTTCCTGTTGTGCCACTTTTCTGTAGACCTGCTTTTTCAACTCTGGTTAAGTCATTATCTGCATTTTATTATCATAATTACCCCAAATTTCTATTCAACAAGGGCTGGGTACTTTGTGTAAGCATTTTCAGCAGGTGACTTTATAGGCACCTTCCTCACTGCATTACAGCTTCCCAAAGCTAAGGTACATATTTCCATTTCTCAATTCAGTAGAGCAATCAGATGTAAAACAGTTTTAGAAAGTGACTGATCTGCAGACTATTTGGTGGGGTTTTTAGCTGGTTGGGTTTTTTGAGAGTGGGTTATTTTTTGGGGAGTTTTGTTTTAAAATGTAAACTTCTCAAAACAAAACCTCTCCTTCCTGTACAAAATAAAAAAAAAACATCAGCAAGGCAGTCTAGCCAAGATTACAAATCAAATTATCTATTCAGCCAATAAATTCACCCATTTAATTTTTTTCCCAGACTCCCAAAACCTTCAGAGCGTTGTTAAAAATCCAAACTCTGTGGTGCATCCTTCCATTTTCAGTGGCATTAGAGACCAAAAAAAATTAAAAAAGATTAAACATTGACCTATTGTCTTTGCTAAATGGCCACTAGAAATCTCCACAGCACCTGGGGTGTGGGAAATGGGGCTGTGGAGAAGCATTCTGATAGTTTAGCATTGCAAGAGAGTGAGAGCACTTCCTTGCTAACAGCTGGGTCAAACAACCCACAAGGAATGCCATGCCTTAAACCTTATAATTCTGTCAGTCTACAGCAGAACCCAAATACTGAACATTGCAGGGAAAAATCCCTTCCTGGCCACACCACCTGACAGCTACTTTCAAGGAGTACAAATTTACTGTATTTGAGGCCTTGCTCTCCATGGCATGCCAGGGGAGGGAGATCCATCTTGCCCCCTCCCAGGTGTCACTCAGGCTGAGCAGTTCAGCAGGTGTTTTTGCTCACAGTAAAGGCTTGCAAATGGTGCTGCTAATTGAATTACAAATTAACTCATTATCGGATACAGTAAGTAATTTCTTTAAATTAAGTGGGGATTAATTAGAATAGCTGGGCAGAACAACTGAAGCAAAATGGTCCCGCCCCCGCCATCAACAGCTAAACCTGTCAAATTATTCTAATCTGACCAAAATTGATTTGGGATTATCAAGCACATATGTCAAACTAGCATTAAAACACTTCAAAACCTAGTGATTTTCCTAATATTAAAACTTAGGTATTTGACAACTGTAACACTTGAGAATATCCTCAAAAAAAGAAGATATTTATTTAGCTATATTTCTTGAAAGAGTGGATTCAAACATGCATTCAGGTGCTTATGAAGGACACGCTTGATAGTTGCTTTAGCAGATTAAAAATCCCGGTAGAAAACAGCTCCTATTATCCTTTGAAACTTTATTACTTCTGAAATATTAATTAGTACCAGAGTAAAATTCCCTGATAGCTAATAATTATACTGAGCTTTCCTCAGGTTGTACAAATACATTCATGGTCACCAGTGACACTGCAGCTCTCAAGGTTATCCTTCATAGCACGACATTGTGTCTAGGTGTAGAACAGAACAAGATAATATAAGTGCTGAAAAGAATCCCAAACCCAATATTTTTTGGAACAGAACATGCAAATACAGCAATTTTTTAGATTTGTTCCTAAAGAAGAAGAAAATGGTCAAGCATTATAAATCATTATTAGCAACTGAAACATTAAGGACAAAGCCAATTTAGAAATAATCAATCAACTGATCAAGAATTTTGTTTCTCCTCCCACATGTATAAGCACTGCCACATGAAATCACCCAAAGCCTTACAAATAGCACTTCCACCTGCTGAAAAATAATCCATTACAGTCTTTTCATGTGAGTCACAATAAGGTACATCATGATAAACTGTATTTTAATTGGAGACTATGAGATGGAAATTAATTTCACCAATAATCTTCTGTGATAAGGAGACACACGGGTAATTTGATGCCAGCTTGGTCTTGTAACTCGAACTTGCCAAGGAAAACCGGGATTCAAACCACCATCATTTATAATCCCAGAAAGGGATGAGGTAAGGTGGGCCTGAGAAACAAAGGACAAGCANACACCTCTCTAGAAATGAACAATAACCCAGAGGACTAGGAGGCACAAGAGGGTGGTAAAAGGCAACAGCCCTGTCCAGAAGGGCTCAATTTCTTTACAGTGACCAATACAGAGCTGACAACAGAACAGACACCATCAAAACACTATTGGACAAAAAAACCCAAAAACCCCAGAACGCCCCATGGGAAGTGCTGAGCACCCAAAGAGGTTGTTTGGAGAAACTACAGGGAAAGGAAAGCAGGTCAGGATTCTGATATCCCCCAGGGTTTCGTGGCAGGTTATGAAATAACTAACTCAAAAGGTGTACCCAGAAGCAGAAAAAAACATTTAAATCACATCTTATATTAAACAATCACCACAGCAGAACAAATTTGACTGAAGAGCTGAGGCAATAAATGATGCCAAACTTGTTTCTTTCTCTTTTAATGCAAATTAAAATAACATAGAAACGTGATGTCTGTTTTCATGTGGCCACATCTTGGCAAGTCCTCTGTGGCCTCATCATTACAGAACTGGGAACATTGAAGGAAGACATTTGCCATCACTCTGACAACCTGCTTATTCCCATCCCTACATCTAACCTATGGGTGTGTTACAATGCAGGAGTAGTAAGAAAAAGTAGATAAATTAGAGTCAAACAGGAGTCCTCACTTCTGGGAAGGAATGAAGGAAGAAGGGGGTTAGAAGAGGGTTAAAAATGCTAACTGTAAGGCAATTAAAATTCTCTATAAAACTATATTTGGTACCATATTAGAAAGCAGACCATTTCCACAGCCACTAGAAGAGGTACCATAAATTAACTAAATGACACACTAAAAAGCTTAAACTTAAAATCTGCTAATCCCCTTAGACTCAGCCTCTAACAATTTTGCAACAGGAACTGCAGCTCCTTTTGACAGAAACAGTAAATCATCCCCTCAAGCAGCATATCTTACTGCAAAATAGGTATGTAAGAAACTATATCTGTCCCAGTCGGTTCAGAACAGTGTTTTAGAGCAGCTTATGATCATATTTTAGAAGAACTTTTTCCCCATTTAAAAATTCCATTAGTTTTAACATTAAATCCAGAGATAAATTGGGCACTTACAGATATTAGAGGCTTTTTCAGTAGATGTTCTAGACATTTTGCTACCTTTCATGTTATTCTAGAGGCTAGTTAAGCTCATTGTTTGAAGTCCAAAAGCTTTTGGAAATTGATGTCTAGGGCTAAGCTTAAATCTTTAAACACTTTTCAAAAGCAAGATTCATTCAGAGCGCCAAACAGTCTTAGCAGTCAGGCTTTTCAACAGGACCTATTTGCAAAGATGGATCTAAAATAGATTACTTTCTCTGGCTTCTTCCAATGAAAGTCATTTTCAGAAAGAAATTCTCTAATACATCAGTCTGTTATATTCACAGAAAGTAGCAGTTTCTAATTTGTCCTTCATACAGCTGCAAGTGCAGTGAAAGTTTTTATCTCAGTGGGGTGAAGGGTAAAGAAGGGAAATTCAGATGTAAAATAGTGAACTCATTTATTTGGACAGTGGATGAAGCAACTGTGATATGTTTATCGATTTGCTGCTTCACTAATTAACATAGTGCTTTCAGTATTCAAGTTTTCATCCAAAGATTGAGCTGTTTAAGACAGGGTTTTCAAAGTCACTTCTCAGAGATGGCCACCCTAAAGCAGAGCAAAAGCTCTGTAATTTCTGATTTTAATTGGTAATGAATAGGCCAATTCTCTGAAGACCCTAACCCGTGTACTCTGACCCGCAGGCTTGTGCACAACAATGTGAAAAGCAAGCCAAAATAAAATGTTGCATATTTGTTTCTAAGTAGCAAATGCATTGGAACAGGATACCTGCGTGGAAAACAATTCCCATTATAAACATGGAGACATCAGACCCGCATCCTTCATCAGATATCTCCCTCTGTGATGCATGACTAGCAAGTTAACAAATATTTCCTCAGCAAGTATAAAAGAGGAAGTAAAAAATAGGGTCCTAGAAATTAAGAACACATTTCCATTAAATTCGACCATGCTTAACAAGGCAGCAGCTCATTAATTTCCTGAGATCTGCTTGCTTGTAGCCACAACAAACGACTACAGCTCAAACAGCAGGAATGTAGAGACAATGTTCTTCATGGTATTTTCATGTCTCCTGGCATCACGGAGGCTGTGTTTATTAGCACAAGTTTGTTTTTTTTTTTAAAATGACCTTTACACAAGCAGCATCTCAGAAGGCAGAAGAGGAGCGATTACAGTCTTCATGAGCCTGAAGTCCAGCTTGTTTTCTTAACTCCTGACTTTTCTCAGCAATTACTTACAAAATTCTCTTTTGTTCTGAATATCAGCACACATCCATGACCTTTGCTCCTTGCTACATACAGATAATTAACCCACCAAAACAGTACTTTCACACCATGAAAGAAAAAAACAAGACCACTGCCTGGGAATTAATCTACTCCCTGGATGGCAGAACACAGAGTCTCAGTTAATAGCCCCAAAAAGGCTTCTGATAATATTGTCTCATCGCCAGCATTAACTCATGATAGAGGTCTTGCCCTTACAAACACATCTACAGAAACAGGGCCCAGGGACCTTGCTAAACTTAGAGGGTGAGGACAAAGGCAAAAAGCTTTTCTTTCCCTTCCCCTTGTTTCAAGGAAAGGAAAGGAAAGGGGCAACAACGATAATGAATGCACTGGGCTCTGAGGAATGTGCTGCCCATGAAGTGGCGTGATGTCCAGGGATTTCCAAATTTGATGCCTGCTTAAGGGGCACACATCACTGCTCTTAAACAAACAGCCCTGGCACGGGGCCCTCAGCTCACAGACTGCTGGGTGCAGGTGTGGTCCCCATGTGGAGAACTCTTCCTCTGCCTTTGGTCTCTCTCTCTTTTTTTTTTTCCTCTTCCCATTATTTCTGGGGACTTGAGAGAGCTAGAGGACCTGGGCGCAGATACTTGAACACTTCAGTGGATGCACCCAATTCTGCTGTTTGAATACAAAAACAAGGAGCAATCGCATTCACCCTGGGCTGCATGACAACTTGCTTCAAAAGATACTGCAAAAAATAATTAGGAATCATGTGTTAAAGGGCACATATTTTAAATTTCAGGTAAGCATCTTCCCCAGAAGTGTGGAACTGCTATTGCACAATATAGTTCAAATGACCTATACTAATTTAGGAGTTATTTTTCCCTGATGAATTCTAATCATATTTTCCTTATATTAAGAGCAGAATGAAAGCCTTTCCTTATGTGCCAAGAAGCCCATTTGCAACTAATTAACTTGCAGGGCTTTTGCAGGGCTTCTAATTACAATTTTACAGATCAAAATAATAAAATGCAACCTTTTTGATTAAAACAATATGCAAAGCCTTTTCACTGAAAGTAATGCCGTGACAAGATAGACTATAAGGGTGTTTAATAAAGTTGCAACTACAGGTAGGATGAACATGTGTCTATATTATAAGAAGAAAATGAAGAAAAAAGCATGTGGGAGAAAAAAAATCACAGGGATAAAACAAAATAATTGTGGCCAACGCATTGGGATTCTACGACAATCTCAAATACAGAAATCACATGGGAACCAGTAAACAAAATCATCACCTCTTCCATTTTTGTGTATCTAATGTAATCAGAAAAAAACCTTGCAAATCTTATTTAGAAAGAGCTCAAGGAATTCTTTTGTCTCTCATCCTGCTGGATATTTCCAAGGGAGTGGATGAGGGAGAAAGATGTAACAGCTCTTATAACAATCAAGATCTCTTAATAGATATGCAGTGACAAGTAGATTTCTCCTCTGTCCATTTTATTTTGCAGATAGCAGCTTTCAAAATTGCACCAAAAAATATCTCCAGACACTTGAGCATTACAGAGCCTGGTTCACCCTCTGAATGCACTGCTTTAGGAAGAGATGTCTGCAAACAACAGCTTCAGGGTGATATGACTAAGGATTCTGGTGGCTACAGAGAGCAGTGTCTTGGTGCTAGCTCAGAAACCAAAGCTTAAGTAAAAATACGCTTGAATTTATACCCTGGGACAAACTGATTGTGACCCATCTCCACTTGTGGATCAACTTTAATTCACAAAGTAGTCAACTGTGTCCAAAAGGCCACTCACCAAAACCTTCAGAGATGCTAGAGGACAAATTGTTCTCCAGGGAACAAATTTTCTGCCCCAGGTGCCTCAGAGCTGTTTGCTTCAATGACCCACATCTCACACTGGAGCCTACCAGAATTTTTAGGTAAGGGACTTGTTTCCCCTGCAGCACTGCAGGAACCTAGGTGCTGATCATGCCTATCCACACAATACTCACCAAACAGAAGCCATCCAACAACCCTGGGCTGTAAGCAGCTTTAAATTAAACAGCTGAAAGAACTTGCTTTTGTTAGGGAATTAAGGAAAAGCTCCATCCTACAGCCTCCCGGACACAGGTACCTATAGAAGCTGCTAAGAACACAACCAGCTGCCTAATGTAAAAGGATTTATTTTCCTGGCTAACAGCACAGTTGTTTTTCAGGATATGACTGTGTGAAGATATCAACTATTTGTTTGTCTGTCTAGCAGACGTGTTCCTCAAGTGTAAATGTACCAGTGGCCATGCCAAAAAGGAAAATGATTTTCCCCCTTCCCAGGTCCTGTTAGTTTTTACAGGGCCAACACAATAGCAGGCAAGCCAGATTTGAGTCCCCTCACACAGCAACATTTGCTAGGCTGTATTTTGTCGCACCTGCACAAGCACACTGAAAAGGCAGGTGTAAACAGAAGCTGTAATTTGTCCTGCTGGTGCTGATGCATGGGGAGGCAAAAAACCCAGCTTGAGCCAAAGCCCCAGTTGAATGCACAAGGCTGCCAGGTAGAAAAACAAAAGCGTCTTTTCAGTCCCAACCTGCGTGTATTTTATACGAAAATCACTAAGACGCAATAAATATGGAATCCCACAAAGAACTTTTTTTACAGTCAATTTTTTGGAAGAGAGCTCCAATTTCTATAATGAACATGCATTAAACCCTCCATAAAAAAGTTAATTAAGAAAATGAGTTTGTTTTTCTATTCAAAATAAATATTTTGCTGTTTAAAAATACAGTATGTACAGTAAATACGGCTTGGCAGAAAAGGTTTGCTGCAGAGCTCTAGTGATAAAGATAACGGAGTTCTTTTCCAGTGCAACTCATAACAAATTTAGACACTCTATGCATGGAAATAAAATATGAAGGAAAAAAAAAGGCAGCCCATGAAACACCACAAGATCATAAAAAAACCAGAACAGAGATGTGCAGAAATGGCACAATACCCCTGGGAAAAAGAAAGGTCATATATTTGTTATTAAAATGGATAACTCAAGTGGATTCTTCCCCCCATCTCACATTACAGCTAGTTTCAGTAGAAGCAGAGGACCCCACAGTTTTTCCGACAGTACTTTGGGGAAAAAAAAGTATTTAAAGAACTGAAGGTTTCCATTTTCAGTCACACAGATGATGAGGGAGAGTTTTGAAACCACATTCAAACAAATCTGTACTGATAGTTTCCACATTTTCTCTAACTTATCCAAAGAAAGAAATAATGACATTGTCCTGAAACAGGAAGCAGTAAATAAGACTATCACAGAGGCGACAAAGAAAAATACTGAAGAAGGCGGAGAGAAAAAACATGTATGGTTTGACATAGAAACAACCTATGTGGAAGCAGA
This sequence comes from Anthoscopus minutus, assembly GCA_013399455.1. NCBI lineage: Eukaryota > Metazoa > Chordata > Aves > Passeriformes > Paridae > Anthoscopus > Anthoscopus minutus. The sequence continues at coordinate 45,338 of VWYI01019933.1, read as the reverse complement.
GCTACCGATCAAAATGGTCTTAGTTGCAAGCAGAGAAAAAACAGAAGGAAGAATTCAAAGAAAAAAAACCTACTTGTATCATTAAGAGAAAAAAGCCTTAGAGCAGTTCATAAGTTAGAAATGAAAGTGTAAGTTTTGCCAGAGAAAACAGAACAAAGCCATTGGGGTGCTGCAGACTCGGTGGCAAGCCAAGAGGAGGAAAGGGAGCCACAGCCCATCACCGAGGCTCCAGGTCACCAGCAGGAGTGAATAACTTCCCTAGGGATGGCTGAGAAACCCCTCACCCCTGGGCAGCCAGCACTACTGCTCTGCAGCACAAGTAATGAGATCCTTGAAAAGCTGACAGCTTCAATGGTTGGGACAGTCTCCTTATCAGTACCTCATCCCCCAGCTGCAAGTTAAACTGGTTTCTAGCCTACTCAGCAGCTAAAGATGAGATTTATCTCATGTATGGTAATGGTGGGGTAGATTCACCAGGACAGAAGTTTGTTGGGACTAATATTCTGTTCCCCAGACTAAACTTTATTTTTATGGCCACTTGAGGCAACAGGGAGCAAACATGATAAACCAAGAGTATGAAAAGAGACTTCTTTTCATAGTACCCAGAAAATGAGACATCCTCACCTGCAGCTCAAGGAGTCCCTCTGACTAACACCTCCCAGAGAGGCACCACACGACTGACGAAACCCCAGCCTGCTGCCTGAGACCACAAGACACACCATGCTCACAAGAGCACATCACAAAGAACCCTGAAGAGCAGACTGTAGCAAACCCCTCTGGCAGGGCTCAGAGTCACTCCTGTGCCTCCAGAGCTCACCCTTTACACTACAAGCACTATCTTCTCCAAAAGCCCACCATATAGGCAGCTCACAGATGCCCACTAGCCCCTTTTCCCTTTGGTTTATTGCGTAACACTCCAAAGAAACAAGAGTGAGCAGAACAGGACCTCAGCTAAAACATCAGGAAGGGAGACACACACTCCCTTCTAAACTGGAAATATCAGTGCAACTTGTTTTAACTGAATCATTTCACAAAGCACAAAGTTTCTTACCTGTTGTGAAGTGGTGCAGAAGGAACTCTGGTTTGCTCTAATTCAATGCCTTTTCCTTCCACAGGCAAGAAAACCAAGCCTGCCTGCTATTTCCTGGGCCACCCAAGACTAATTTAGAGCCCAGCCCACCCAGGCTAATTTAGAACCTTGACCGTAGCACAAAGCTACTGGGGCAGGTGGATGCTGTGTGGGTAACTCAGTTCTAAAAGGGAGCTCTGTAGGCAAAACCTTCATTGCTCATTTCAGAAATAGAGAAAAGGGAAATAATTCACACTTAATTTAACTGTTTTCCTTCCCTTCCACTTACTCTCATTCCTTTCCAACTTTATCTCAGCCTGCTTTTCTATTTTACATCAAGCATGAATATAGCTCAAATTTCCTGAAAAGCAAGAAGCTTACTTGAAAACCTGAAGTCACATTTTAGACCTAAGTGAAAAATGCATGGTTTACTCTGGTAAATTAAAGCCCATATGCAGGAATTGTTGGTATTTGACCAATTGTCTTTCACAAAACATTGGCTGAAATGAACATTTGCTTGTGAGCTAATGGGAAAACCTTCTCATCAGTGTGCTCTGCCTAATGAGTCTCGGCAGCTCCTGCTGGACCAGAGCAGGAATCCAACTTGGCCATATCACTAGCCTTGCTCAGTGACAGGCATTAGCAGGTGCTTTGGGGAACCAGAACTTATGAAATACCTTTCCCTAGGCAGAGGTTGCAATCCTTACCTGATAGAACAGCATAGTCCATGGTGTTGGTCTCGCAAAGGTGTTTTAGGATGTTTGTGGGAGCCTTTTGGATCCCAGGGCTTCTTCAGATGTGTGTTTATTGGAGTTCTACACGTTTTAAGGTCCTAACAGAAATGTCTCTGCAAACGAGATCGTTCTTAAGCAAACGTTCATAGCAAGTCATAAATAACATAAGTTTGATTAAAAAAATGTTACTGTGTTCTGTGGTCTTTCTGCATGGAGTTGCTTTGTAAATGCAGGCTGACTGACTCCCCTGCAGAAAGGCACTTAAAGCATCACTGAATTCTTTGGAAAATTAAAAGAACAGGAAAAACTTAGGCTGGTTTCCAAAGTGGCAGGTTCAGTCTGCAGATGGAGGTGCATTTGAAGCCTTCCTACTAGAGCTCTCCCCTCTCACACATGCCTGATCTCAATGCTGGAGTAATTAATTCTTGTGTCCTCTCAACACATCTCCTCCCTCATTACCAAGACCATGATGATCCTGGATGGTGTCTTGTCTAGTCTATTAAAATGCATAACAAAGACCTTCAGCATCCAGAACTGTCAGTCCAGCACATTTCAGCTCCCGCTGGTGCTGGCTGGAGTCTCCCATATGTAGGGATCTGCATATCTGAGCAGGGATCTGTGGCACAGATATCAGGACACTGTAGTCTTTAGTCACTGCTGGCATACAAGCAAATAGAGAGACATTGTATTTCGGTCTGTTCTGTGATATCCTAAAGACAAAGCACCTTTACTCTTTCCTCAAGAAGCTCACCATGTGCTTCACTGGAGGAAAAAAGTCAGGAATAATTAAAGAAGACATGTGCTGTCCAAACTTCTGACAAAAGCTTCTTTGATAAATAATTCATCTTAAAAATCTTGAGAGGTATGAATAAGATGGCAAATGAGGTGCTCCTCTCAAGCACACAGGCCTTCCCAGGTGACCTCCCCTGGCACATGCAGTTCATAATACCCTGGAGGGGGCACAAAGAGAAAAGAGTTTTAACAAATTTGTCAATGAAGCTGTCAAGTACAGACATGTGATATAATCAGGCACTTGAATATCTCACAACAGACCCTACTGTGCAATTCATAAAGTATCAGGTAGCTTCCCACAATGAATTCAGGGAAGACAGGGGAAAATATCACTCAACTCTGACCATCAGAACTGAAAAGCAATGTTACACATTAACAAGGGTTTGCACAGTGTGTGTCCTTCATGCAGGATTGCAGTGACAAATGTCCATGCAGATAAAAACTACATGACGTTACACCATTTAGACCTCAGGGAGCATCCTGCCAATTTTCTGTCCATCATTTATTTTCAGATCTGGTGGTGTGCACACTTTGAGCGCTCTTAGCCGAAGGTCACATCCTGTGAAGCTTCAGCAACAAACCATTTTCTGTCTCTGGTTTTGAATCGTTTGATTTTAAATAGTTATACTTCTGTTCAGGGCATGTGTCCATAACAATCAGAAGGGAGCTGAATCTTCCAGCAATCTTTAGCTTTCTCCAGCGTTTACTCTTATATACATGAACTGAAATCTCTGCAGTAAAAATTTTGCTCTTTTTAACTTTACATCATTCTGCTATGGAACTCCTGGCCCCTGTGCTAGGGATGCTTAAGACAAATGTATAAAAACCTACTTTATCTCTTCTTACAGTTAACAAGTGGCAATGAATAGTCTTCCTAATGGTAAAACATACAACTAACATTTTAAAAGAACCAATCTTTATAAATCAGGGCTCTTAACTGAAGGGCAGTTCTGGATAAGAATACACAGATCAAAAAAGTGCATATAAAATACACATAAATTATATATACATATTTGGACTAGATTAGCCTATGTAAAAATTCTTAAGGATAGAGGAGCATTGAAAAGGTAGATTTCTTTGCTGAGGGTACTTGAGCTGATCACATGTAAAAGAAGTATTTCAAAGAGGTATTGTTATATGACAGGCACTGCATTAATGTGGAGATCAGCCCAGCTCTGTGCAGAGTAGAGGCTCCTTTACCTCACATGGTTCGAATTTGACAAATTTAAAACAGCTTTACAGCGTTTCATCAGGACATGTGAGATAGACAAGCAGAAATAGTATCTGAGTATGGCCTGCAGCGAGCAACTCCATACTCATATTTTTAAATCTTGAAAATGTTTTCACAGTTTTGGTTTTTTCCCTGCATGTGTGTTATATGGGTCAATTACTTTAAACTTTGGATATCTTCCCACCTACTTGCCAACCACCGTTTACTTAACATAAATATTGATTTTTTTTTTGTCTCAGTTAATCAGAGATCATCTGTCAGATTCTTACGATGTCTATCTGACCCTGCCAAAGGAAAGCTCCAAGCAGATCCTCTTAGATCGCCATTACTTTACTGAGGAAGAAATATTTTTATATCTTATTTGACCTTCTTTCCACTTCTGACAGGAGAGAAGCTACAAGCTGAATAAAGCCTACCTGAATCCTTCCTATAGAAGCAAGAGCATGTAAGATCACTCACAACTAGATTTAATTAGGACCTGTTTTGGATAACAAAACTGAATTAAAAGAAAGGAGAAAGGAAAAAATCCAACCCTTACTCAGTTTCACACAGAAGATGCTACACACATGAGTATGTATCAAAGTTACTCTAAGAACTGTTTTTCACCTGGAAACAGATGTTGCTTAATAGAGATTTTACAGTTTATGAAAAAACCAAAACATGTAAGGACAGAGAGATTTTCTTCTCATGTTTGTGTACTTCTGTTACTTAGGCTGAGAAAACAAGCGCGACATTTGTGCCGCACAAGTGTTTTACACTTTACACATTGCCAAGAGGGAGAAAAGTTTTACAAGTTCTTTTGTAAGAGCTTCCAGGACAGCTGCTTTTGTGTCCCTTCAATAAGATCCCAAGGATCTTGTTTAAATGAGTGTTAAGACTGGGAAGCTCTAAGGTGCACCTGGACAGTGAGCACTGTTTTCCTGCCGTCAGCTTCTTTTGATTACATGTAGTGCACCTTAGCCTTAAAAGTCTAAACACAAATGTGCCTTTTGATAGAAGGCCACAGTCCAGTTCCAATTTACTTTTATTTATTGGCTGACCTGGCCCATAAATAAGAAGTGGTTACACAGAGCTGGTGATCAAAGCTAATGCTAAGGAAAAGTTCTAGGCTATTAACAAAGATGCCACAACTGAGAAGCCTTTTATCAAACACCTTCTAATATTCTGAGGATTTTTTTTTCTTTTTAAATGAGACCGGATAACCAAACTTACAGGGGCACCACAAAACTATTACTAGGTGCCATTTAAATCTTGCCATTATGCTGACACCTGTTGTTAGAAGAATAAAATAAAGTTAAATCTGGTCCTGTAAAACAAAACCAAATTTTTGATTGCAAATCAATCCACAGATGACCTGAGGCAAAGAATTTAAAAAAAATCCCACAACTTTTAAGGAATAAGTGTCATAGATATTCTTCCACAAAAATAAGTCATGCAATTTGTCATCTCCAATACTAAGTTGTCTGTGATTCAGACAGGGAGAAATCTAATTTATGTGGACATCCACATCTTAAAATAACAATCTTGATAATAAGCAGGAAATGTATTTTCTCAAGATAAATTAAGTGGAAAAAGTCCATTTTTCTTATGACAATGATAAGACTACTTTTACGCAGTTTATATAGGTTTCTTGTTTGGTGAAGGAAGAAATTTTAAGCTAAACCACAATTATTTTACCAAGAAACACACCCTTGTGCCCTTACAAGAATGTGCAATAAACTGAGGAGCTGAATGCGATAGACATTATTGAGCAATTGTTTCCTCCAGAGACTGTTGTATTAAGTGTCCTATACAATGCAACACAATTCATTTCACAATGCATTTTCGCAGAAATACCTTGCTATTCACAGAAGTTGTGTCATAGAAAGCGTCCTATTGTGAAGTTCTTCGATGAGAGGGAAGTGGTGTAAATGCAGGCAGATGAAAAGCTGAGATACAGAACTTTGTGCGTCAGCACTGAGGGTACTGGGCTCAAGCTGGGAGCTGGCAATGAATAGAAACTCTCCTACTGCAGACAGCACAAGGAATCTAAACTTTCCCAGTGCAGCTCCAAAGGGGACGTGAGGCAGAGAAGTGCAGAGCCTGGCAGGGTGAGGGGGAACTACTGCAAACAGCAGAGAAGGGAGAGCAGAATCGCTGCACAATGATTTGGGTTGGAAAAGGCCTCCAGGGTCATTGAGCCCAACCTGTGACCCAACACCACCTTATCAACCAGACCAGACCACTGAGTGCTGCTTCCAGTTGTTTACTGAACTCCCCCAGGGAGAGTGTCTCCAGCACCAACCTTGGCAGCCCATTTCAAGGCTTGAAAACCCTCTCCAAGAGGAAATTCTTCCTGATGTCCAGCCTGAATTTCCCCTGGCACAACTTAAGGCTGTCCTCTCTTTCAGTCACTGGTTGCCTGAAAGCCTGAGCCCCATCTGGCTACAACCTTCTTTCAAGGAGTTGTAGAGAGTAATACGGCCCTCTTAAGCCTCTTTTTCTCTAAACACCCCCAGTTCCCTCAGCTCCTCCTCAAAGCACTTACTTTAAATGGCCACTGCACCCATCAATACTGGGAGCACAAAAAAATTACAAAAACGTTAATTCTACTCTGCATCTGCAATGGTAATTGCAATGATGCTTCTGGTTCTTGCACAAAATTGGTTTGGAACTTAGGATGGATTTCTGTTGTTGTGGTTTTTGGGTTTTTTTTCTTCTGAACTGAAATGAAAGCAAAATTTCCTGAAAAAATGAAGGTCTGACCTTTGTCCATCTCAAGAGACAGTGTTAAGGCTCAAGAATCAATTGCAGGAATGAAGGCATGGCACAATATCAGCAGCTCAGAGGAGCAAGATGTATAGTTTATGGCTGATTGTGAAGCAAGGGACACTCACTGATTTGCTGTTGACTCCAGAATTGTTCTAAAGACAAATGAAGTGTAATAGCACATCACACCATGATTGCATGTTGATGCCATTTCCTGAAGTGATGTGATGACACCGTGGTAGGACCATTAACCCATCTGTCACTTTCAGCATTTGTCTCAATCAAACTGACAGGAGCATTGTGTAAATATGACTTTGGGCAATGCAAACCCAGCATTACAGACCTGACATAGAAAAAGGCAGCTGGCATTGAGAGGAGGGACAGACACGACACAGACATATGCTTGAAACTAGGACTCTTGCTAGAGGACATTTAAATAAGATTTGTCATTCCTCTCAAGAAATTTGAGATTATTGCTAAGGCACCCTAAAGATTGCTGTGACTTTTTGACAATCTGCCTGCACATATATACAGAGCATCACAGTAAGCATCAGGAAAAGTAAATTCCTCTGAGGAACAGAGATATGCATTTAACTGTAGGCATACCTGAAAACACTGCTGCAGTGCTGGCAGATTTAGAAATACTTTTCAGGACTATTAAGAACAATGTTTCAATAATACTGTTGCCCATCTCTTGGCCAAATCTTCCATTTCCACTAACTGAAATTCTGGTGGATTGAGGATTATAAGGCCTGGTTTGACGGGCAATACAGATCAGAATCAGCCTTCCCCTTCATATATATTTTAAAAGACAGAAGTATAATTTATATGCTTTTTCTCTTTTCTTTATGACATGATACATCTTTACCATATAATTGAATTTCCAAAAATGCAACAAGTGCTATTGTAACATTATCTTATTTTCATTTAGCTAAATAAAGATAAAAATATCCAATTCCTGTGTACAGATTACTGTAGAAAAATGAAATAATTAAATATATCTCTGCAAAATTTTCTTCTTGCCTTCTCTTTTTATCCTACTACATTAAAGTACTCATGGAACACAATTTTTCTGCTGCCTTCTAACAGATTTTCGTCCGTTGAAGCGTCATCCATCTTGCAATGTAAATAATGAATAAGTACAGAACAGCTTCTAGAAGTGAAGAAAAACAGAACATTTTCTGGAGCCCCATAAAAATCTACAGAATGCTTGATAAGACACCGACATTTAGAACTAGCATGTAGAAACAGATAAAAATGAAAACTAGTATTTAAAAGACCTGAGGACTAGTGACAGACTTAAGACTGAAAACCTATAGAAGTCATATTGCAATGCACTCAGTGAAAATTGCTCTGCTTTCCTAATATTGTTTTGCTAATAAAAAGACTAGAAGTGTTAAATTCTAGAACATTTCAGGATAGGACAGATAAAAAAGCCAGCAATTGTTTAATAATTACTAACTATAGGCTAGAAATAGGAACTAAAAGTCACAGAGTCCACAGCGATACTGCCTTGGGGACATATTTTTTCCCCCAGCCTCTAGTGTCCCTCAGTGTCCCAAAGTTACCTCTCTTCCTGGGAAAAAACCCAAACTACTCTTAATTTCTCTATTCCCTGCTACTAATTTTTTATTTCCATCCCTGAGACTCTTTATTTGTTGATTTTGTTGCCCAAGTACCATTTGATTAGGATCAGTTCCAAGACCCTTGTGACAATGAGTCCACCCCAACCACTGTGGCCAGCAGAAAGAAGTGACCAGCAGCTGAGGCCATCCTCTACCTACATCCCTCTCTGCTCTGCCAGACGATTTATTTCCAGATGCAGACAGCTGCCTCGTCATGGCTCAAGGAATAGGGCAAGGGAGGATCAAGCTACTGGAGTAGGAGCAAATGCAAGTCCATGGGCAGAGGGAACTGCCAGCAAGGACTGACACTGAAAATGTGCTTCCACCGGGGCCTTTGGTGTCACTTCTCCCAGAAGTGCATACAGAGCAGAAAAAACAAATTGTGGAGGTCTTGTGGAAGCTTCACCTGTTTTCCTACTATTTCAATTCTCTAATAAAATTATTACCTCCCCAAAAAGCCTTGTCTAACAAATAATGTGTTCTATCTGCCAAGCTGTGGTTTTTTTGTTTGTTGTTTTTTTTATTTATTTTGTTGGGGTTTTTTGTTTCTTTTTTTCAAATGCTTCAATCATGCAGAGATAAAGGAATGGCAACTGTATTTATTGTATTTCCCTAAGTGTAATCTCTCTCCCCAGCAGATGTGACAATTTACTGCCAAAGAAAGTTCATCACACAATTAGTGGTGTGAAAGGAAAGCCTATTGTGTACCATAATGGTTTTTCTCTCCATTAGCAGTTAATAATTACCGACACCAGCTTCAGGGCAGGAGCTGCATCCCCATCTCTGCAGCTTCCATTCTGCAATCCTCAGGGACACGGCGAGAAAACGCTTCCTGATGGGTCCTGATAAAGCCAGGGCTTTATTTCCCCGGACCCATGTGCTCAGATGGCCTGCTCGGCTGTGCCCCTGTTGGCATCAGCCCCCTGACTCATCTGATGCAGGCACATTCCTTCCCCATTGGTTGTACTTGGGATGAGACGGTGCTTTATGGCTACAGTAATGACTTTCCTATAAACTTTTATCACATTCTATAATACCATTTCATAAATATTACTAGCACAATACCTAGTTCAACATTTTATTTGAAAGCCCATAAAGTAATAATAAAGATTATCAAAACTGGACCTTTAAACTACACAACATATTTCCATACAAATCACATTCTAACAACTGACCCCTCCTCACTCTTTTGGTGCATTCAGCATTTCCTGTGACAGGCACTCTGTGCCCCCAGTGAACAACTATCCCTATTATCATTTTTATCATTGGTAACTTTTCTGCTTTTTAAAATATTTTTCTATTTTGAGGTAGCTGGGTTTTTGGGGTTTGCTGAGGTTTTTTTTTTTGAATGGAGTTGAGATATATTTTTTCCCCGAGAAATCACTGAGACTGTTGTTTTCTGGTAAAACTACAACAAAGATCTAAAATAAACCCAAGAGAACTCCCAAAAGAGTCAATACATCAGAAATTTATGAGGAGCCAGCTAAGAGTGTAAAGTTAATGAGCATATATCGAAGCCTGTTAAACCACCATGTACAGGCTTCTCAGTTGGGAGTAAGGCAGCCTTCAAACTACATTAACCTAGAGTACTTTGCCCCAAACAAAGGCATGCACACCATACTTTAAAGGCTTTTATTTATGCCCATTAACTTTACTTGAGCCGTTTGCATTCTCCTGCTCTTCTCTAGGCAAGTTCTCAAATTGCTGCTTCTCTAAACCATCTTCCACCCTGAGCAGCAGTTCTTTTCCAACCAGAGTTCCACAGTTATCCCTAAACCCTATTCATCAATTCACTCGACCTATAGACCAGTGATCTCAACAGGGGATGGAGCAGTCATCCTGGGGAGCCTGCCACATCCAGGTCCCTTTTTTGAATTCTGCTAGAATGGGTGCTCTCTTTCTGTTTGCTGCAGTGAGAAATAAGACACATGATTTTGGTATCTGATTCAGATGCATAAGGTGGGTGTACAAATAGCACATCCTATCTATTGGGATGTGCTGGAGAGCCAAAAGGAAAAGAAAGCACTAATGAGATTATTCAGTGGGTTGGGTTGATTGCCTTGGCTGATGCCTCAGGATAGCAGATAAGAGCTGTACCCCACCCAATTTAGAATTGAGTAATATTCAGAAAGCATTATTGACACTACAGGAAATTATTTTTAATCATTAAAAATGGTTTTTTTAATGCCTGAAAATACATCCTCAGTGTGAGCTAGACATTGGCTACAAAGGCATCTGAATTCACAAGCAGCTTGTCACAGCCATGTAACTGGCAAATCTCTGGGCACCTTTCACTCCTCTCACACATGCCCCATTTCTCAAACTAAGTTTGGCTTCATCATAGTTATATATGAACTTCTTGGATGTTTTTTCTGCTGCTTCTGACTGCTGGTGCCTCCACTCCTTGCTGGACTTTCAGCCCACATGACTACATGTCACCTTTCCTTGGGAATGTGGTTGCAGAGCTCAATTCTCTCCCTTTTCACTTACCATGAACCAGCATTCCCATCAAATTCAGCTGGCCTGCTTATCCAGCTCTTATCCCTCCACCTGGGCCCTGCTGGGACCCTGGATTTCCCTACCAGCTGGGGAGAGGCAGTGCATGAGCTGTGTGGTCCAAATGTGCACGCGCCTTTATGCCATTTCAGGCCTAAACCCTCGCTGCCAGCAAGCCTTTCCTTTGAGAGCATTTTGTGGTCTGCCAAGAGAGACAACACAGAAAGTTCATAAAATTGCTGTCTTAGTTGTCGTTATAATGGGATTGTGAGATATCACAGGTGACTGATCATTTTCCTCTGATCAAGATAACACTTGTGCTGAGTGGATGTAAGAAAAGTCTCCCACATTGTGTCCACCTTTCATCTATCTCCCAATCCTCTCTGTGTGCTCAGAAAGTGCATTGCAGCTAGTGAGCAGGGAACAGTTAATCCCCTCACTCTGTAGTGGTTCAGACCAAATCCATTCTTTTGCCCTGCATCACCTCCCCTAAAGCAGTTGCACCCACACCAGAGCTGTCTTCACCAGCTGCTCTCTCTGGTCCCTGTGCTTTGCCTGCCAAGCTGGAAGATATGGAGCAGGATTGAGGAATAACATTCCATCAAGAAAACTCATTCATCCTAGGCTATTTAGGATCTGAAATTGGCACCAGCGATTCCTCAAAAGATAGATTGCAGAGCAGCAGAAAATAGGGCAAAAAAAATTTGAGAGGTCATCTAATCCCATCCCATCAACAAAGAGCCATCTGCGGCACATTTGTCTGACCTGTCCTCAAAAGCCTTCAAAGACCACGTGCATCGATCTCTCAGGGAGTTTTCAGAGTGACAATCCCCAGGACGTGGAAAGAGGCATCTCTGGCTCCTTCCTGGCAGTGCAGCTTGCAGTGCACAGCTCCCACTCGTGTCTCCACAGGCTGTGAAGCGCTATCTGGCACTGGGAAAGCTGGCTGCTACATTTCCCAATGCCAGCTTCGTACAAAAGCAAAGAATTCCCCTCTTTGGAGCAAATCCTCTCACATACACAACCACTCAGAAGACATTTTTCTGGCTCTCAAGAGAGTCGCTGCAGCCTGGAGCATATTGTACCATGTAGGAGGATTTCGCCCCATCCTAAGCTTCCTCATAATTTCTGTGTCAATTTCAATAGATCAAATTAGGGATTTCTAGCAAAGCTGGATGGAAGAAAAAGCACTAATTCACACTTTTCTGAACAAAGAGTTACTGGCCAAGAATTATGCATGAAGTATCATCTTTTAAAAATTTCATTTTGTAGGTTCTTCCTCCCTCACACAACCCACCAGTGCCTGAACAAGGAACCTTCATATTTTTTCCAGTCTTTGCACACTGCCTTATTATCGGTACAATTCCATTTGGATATTTAAAAACAAGGCTGCAGCCACTTCCAGCTGATTTTTCCATAAAAGCAAATTGCTGTTTAATGTTTTCAGTCTTCTCGCTCTGCAGTGCATCAGATGATGACTAGGCTGCTTTTTGCTAATCTGAGCACTAAACTTAATTGTCACTCAGAAGTAAATTCTTTTGTAACACTTCCTTCCCCTTCTGTCATCCTGGGTTTCTCATCAAACTGAATTAGCTCATACATGGTGATTTGTTTGCTTTTAAATGATGCTGATTAAAACAAAATCCCAGTCTGGTAGCATGCAACTTGGCAATGGCAAATGAAGAGTAGCTATGTCTTCTGAACATGGATTTTAACAGGAGTGAGCAACAGAAGCATTTTTCCTCATTATTGCTATCATTTGGGGGTTTTTTGTTAGTTTTATATATATGTTTATACACACACACAAATATTTATACACACACAAATATCTATGTAAAAGGCTGCACACTACCCTTCCTTCATGGCATCTTCCCTTTTAAAGCAGCAGAGTGAATCTTCTTGCAGATTCTCCACTATTAATTGTTTATGATGCATCTATCTGAAGGAAACACAATAGTATCTCGGCAAACATTTCATATTATTTATATCAGTAAGTGCTCTAGGAAGTTTGTATGAGCTGTTCGCTCATGGTTGAAAAAAATCTATTTCATACTTACCAATACTCTACTGCCTTGGGACTTAGGGCAGTAGACGTACATTTTAAAGTTACATAAGATCAATTTTTATGCCATTGAAGTGAATTGGCTTTGTAATTAAATTTATTTCCAGTTGTCTTTTTTAATTGTTCATCTAGAATGCTACTTAGCTTACATTTGCATCTGGAAGCTGAAGTATTACAGAGTATCATAGTATGGTATGTGAGAGCTATGTTAAAATATATTTTCTAAGAAAACTAAACACTCATAATTTATGGGTAATTACAAAATATGTTTTATAATCAAAAGGGCTTGAGAGAGGAGGAATTATCTGTTTCCCAAATTTTTATCTGTTGCTGGAAAGAGAATTCATTAAGGTAGAAATAATATCCATAAGTAAGGAATAGATATGTCTTTATCTCTTCTGAGCGTGAGCACTGATTATCATATGAACTCACTAATATTAAAAGAATAGAAGATGTGATGGCTACATTATGCATGAACCTGGTGTAGTTTGCTCCTTTAGACTTAGTCAGCTTACTTGTGCTTTTTCATTTCTCTTACAGCTGAGATCAGAGAGCAGAAGATTCCCTTGGCAGGGAAGCTAAATTGGATAATAATATATTAAGGGTAATAGGAAAGTGGAAGGGAAGAGGGAGAGTTTTTGCCCAACAGCCTCCAAAGATCATTAATGGGAAGTTAACACTGTAAATGCCAGTTGGCTTTCCCAATTTTATTTTTTAAGTGCGCCAATGGAGCAAAGAGTACAAGAAAATCTCCGGGGTCAATGAATATATTTCCCTGCTAGGTAGGAATCATTCCCAAGAAAATGTTTACTGCTATCATATTTTGTTAGCTTAGAAAGTCCCAAGAAATACTTCACTTGAAATACCAAAAAACATATTCTGCCCTGATTAAATGTATCTTTTAAATATTTATATCTCCCCCCAAGTGATGATCTCCCCACATCAGGGACAGGATAGTAGGTACATAGACTGCTGCTAGCTCCTTTCCTTTTCTACTCAGGAAAGCATTCTTATTCAGAGCAGCACTTAAGTAAATATTTAAGTGCTTTCTTGAATTTTAACCAAAATTGTTACTCTCTAGGTGATATATATTTGGCTTTTTAAAACTTTACATTTTTTTCCCCTACTGTTCTTCTGGGTTGGGTTTATTGGTTTTGTTGGTTTTTTTGTTTTTCCCATGTTGCTCATTTCTGAGACTTTTTGTTTTGTTTTGTTTTATCATCAGCATTCTGGTGAATGCGCTTCCAGAACCTAAGGAATTGTGGTCACAACTCTCATATGTACCCACTTTACTAAAAAATTCAAAATTTAATTAGGTCGCTTCTTGCTTTTAGCCAAAAATCAAGCCAGTTGAAGAGCAAGAATTTGAAACATCACTTATTGATACACTTCACACTCTAAATCTATACAAATTAAACGAATGAGAAACTCTTTTTATCCTTAGAGTTATGTTGAGATATGGAGAGTTGAAGCGAGGACAACTTTTACAAGCCTTCTCCTTGGCTATTTAGACTTCAGAAATTCTGACTTTTTTGCATCCAAGCAACTTTTCTAAAGCACATTCCTTGGCAGAATAAGAATCTCAAATCTGTCCACCATTCTAAAGATATAATTTACAAAGATACAGTATTAGATCCTCAAATGGAGGAAGTCACTTGCACACTGAATGTTTTGGGAAACCTGTCTCAGGAGTGACAATTGGCAGGCTAATGGTGCGCTGTTCACTTTTCAACTGGAACCAGGCTGCACGTGTGTCTCCAGCTCCTAAGTTTGCAGGGTTAGGAAGAACTGTGTAACTGCAGTGCAGATGTATCTTCAACAACATGGATTATTCACCAGCCTCCAACACACAGCTTCTACAACTGTATATGGAAATTATTAAGGATTATACACAAGGATACTAATTACTTACAACACCTGCTGAGGTCCTCTGACAAAACCCCACTTTTAATAGTTAAATTGTGCCTAGACTCTCAATTCAGTTGTGGAAACTCTGGAGAACAGCGGAACAGTGAGCTCACAATCTTAATACACTTGAAGGCTGCATTTGAAAAGGCATGGGAAGAAGGAAAATGACAAAATTGTGACTTTTTTGTTTTAAAAACAACACCCTGTCCCTATAATGTTTTTAACCAGGTTGCCCAATAAACTGCTTTTGCATAACTGAAAAAAAAAAGGCAGTGTGAAGGATTTTCTATGTCTAAGCAAAGATAGTGGCTCAGAGTAGGATCTACTCCTAATGGGTATGAACCATAAGATTTTCAGTTTTTCTGACTAGAAACTTAAAATAGTGGTACACAATTCCTAGTTACAATGATTATACAAAATAGTATAATAAATCCTATTAGACAAAAAGTCAAGGTGTTCTGGTTTTGAAATACAATTTAGTTTAGTGAATAAAAAAAGTGATCTTCTGTTTCTAACAACTTGGGGGAAATAAACTAGATTTTAACTAGAAAAGAAATATGGTAAAATTAAAGCTAAAGGAAGAATAAGGCCTTAACAAAACTAGCTGAAGTGTTTAAAAAAATGTTTTCACTTTTTAATTGCAAATTGAATCAAGAAGCCTACAGTTATTATATAAGGAAGATAATTACAGGAAAATATTCAGCTGGAGAAGTGTTTTAGAAGTCAGCTGGGATATATTCTCACAGCCCATGGAGCAGAAACATTTCTTACTAGAAAGAAGGAAGACTTCTTGCTGATACACAATTTATAGAACCATAGAAAGGCCTGGGTTGGAAGGGACCTGAAATATCTAGTTACCCCAACTCTTCTCCTTCTGTGCCATTTCTTTCTCTACCACAAAAATTGTGGATGGGAAGTATTTTCCAGCTGGCCATCAGACTTCCTCTTTCACAGTTTCTTTATTTTCATTAGTCACAACAGCATGTTCTCCATTGCCTTAAATCACAAAGGTTTTAACAAGCCAGGCCTAAAGTGAAAAAGAAGGCAGGGAGGACATCATCCTGGGCTTAATGCAGTCCACTCACTCATCTTTTCCCAGTTCCATGCTACTCTCTATCTGATAAACTTTGCTTTGTGGAGGAGATAAGAAAATCAGAGAAATAAATCTCTCAGAAGAGAAGCTGAGCACACTATCTTCTGCAGGCACCAGCTTGTGAGTATTCACACTCTAAGCCTAAATATTTGCCTCTCCATAATGGCATCTTAGCCAGATTTACAAAGCCAGGGGAGCAGCTCCTGTTTCATTAAACAGGGCATCCTTCCCTTTCTCACAATACTCTCTCCAGACTGTATTGATGCAGACAACACAATTAGTGCTGACTCAGATTAAATACAGGCTCAAAACCCACTTTTTTTCTCATGACAAAAAAGCAAACTGAAAACCCTTATGACTTGTACTGTAACATAAAAACAGAAAATTCTGCAAATGTGTGGAACCTTTACAGTTTTATGTGAATCAAATATGAACCTGAAGTAAAGTCCTTTGGGCATCTGATAATGTGTATGGTAATTTCTGGAAATGTAGAAATAATTGATTTATGTTTCACAGAAGAGTCCTTGGAGCAAGGACCATTTACCCTTAGGGATTCAGAACTGCTTAGTCAGACAACCAAGTGGAAGCAGAAGTCACATTTCAACTCTGTACCCAGCCATTAAAATGTGGAGCTGTATTTTCTTACACCTTTTGACTTCTTGGGAATAAAATCTCCACAACAACAACAAGACTCAAACTCAGGAAGAAAACCCCAACAAACACAACAAAAAACAAACCCAAAAAAACCAAAAGACCACACGTCCCTAAAACCTCCCAGAGCTAGAAGTCTTCTGTCTTGCCTGCACGGATGGAAGCTCCCCACCTTACGGATTTACTGACTTTAATATTTTACCACAAATGCCTATTGACAAATAATAGGCCTTTTTCTGAGGGCTCTGTCCTGTTCCCTGTTTTTCTATTGCCATCTTGACAGGATTTTCTGTGCCCTTTAGCTTTTTTTCTGCAAAAATATAAAGGCCTCATGAGAGCAGGGCTCCCCTGGAAGCAGCAGCCACTTGTCGGTTGTTGCGTTCTCGCTTGGATGATTTCTGCCATCGAGCACAAACACTGGCCAAAAACAGCCTCCACAAAAACGAACACTAGCCACAAAAATGACACCTTCTAGCAGGAATGACACGTATTTAGCACTACAGCCTGGCCTTCCAAGCCTCTGGTGCTGGGAGCTCAGCTAGCAGGTTTGCCTGTGCTACCAGCATGGGCATTTTTCCTGTCAGGATTTTACTGCTTTCCCAGCTGAAGCGTACAAGCAGTTTTCTGCTTTTCCTTCTCTCCACTGCAAGTCAGCCTGTTTTAATTTGTGCAATTCTGATTTTTTTGTCAGCGGCTTGTCATCACATTGTCTTCAGAATATTTGAGGGACGTTAATGAACACACACATGTGCTAATTTGTGAAATAATAAGCATTTCACTGGGAAAAGGAGTACATTTACACCAGTAATGACGCAGACAGACATCAGTCATTATCCTACCTACCACTTCACTCAAACTGTGGTCTCCTTGCATTAAAAAAGTGGGAGATTCACCATTAGATTCATTATAACATGTCCAAAGATATATTTTAATTTCCTCCATTTAACCTCTTGTTCAGTCATTCAGGAAGAAGCACTAGCACACCTTGCAGAGAGTTTATAAGTTATGGCCCAGAGACATCAGTGTGCTGTGCATATCCAAAGAAATGCTGGACAACATTTAAATGTTGTTGCTAAATTACAGCTGAATTAAAAAAAAAAAAGCACAGAGAAAGGAAGGAAAAGGCTGTAACAACTACCCAGACAGGGTAGCAGATGGGAGAGAACAGAGCCTCTGCAAGGTCATACAGAGCAGGTGGCTGCTTGTTTATAGACTCTGTTTTCAGGAGAATATGTATTTTGCAGTGTGAGTTGCAGAAGATCCCCTATTTATTATAAAGGAGGACTAGAACATTTCCTCTCCTCTATTGTGTTTCATAGAAGAACTTGTGCTTAGGTTTTAGGTAGGAAACATATTCTTTCAAGTTTCTGTATTCCTCAAGATAATCCTAAAAGAAAGGCCTGCAACTCCCAAGCCTGCAAATCTCCCATATCTGGTACCACCACTGTGCTGTTGGCCTTCCCCATGTCTCAAACCCACACACATCTGCTGCCAGAAGCCAAGCTATTACAAACAGGAGGTTCACACACTTGAAGCTAAAGTCTTTTAATCAGACTTCAAAATTCATCACAGATTAATTCCTTATTAGAGTTAAAGTCAGTACAGCACTAATGACTTGAGCAGAACAACCTGTATTGCCACTAGTTTAAATTTTATCAGTTTGAGGGCAAAACAAACCAATATGTAGGTCTGTTTACCTCTTCCATAACATGGCTGGCTGAAGTGCTCCCAGGAATCCTCCACCAGGGATGAATCCAGGAGAATTTATTTCAGTGCATCTTGAAAAATTACTGCATGAAAGTCAAAGCATCCTGACAGCAGTGATCAAATCCTGCTCAAATGCCAACTGTTTTGACACAGACCAATCTTTTTTTGTCTAAGAGCCAGCACAGAACCTTTAAATGTTGCAGTATTTGCTAGTATAACAAGGAAATTATTGCACAAGTAATGCCCATGATGAACAAAGGCAGAACATAGCTGCCAGATCACTGGATTTCTCTAAAGCACGTTGATGCAACAATCAATAGATATATAGGCAATTTTCCTAATAAAATATTTAATGCATAAGCAATACAGAAAAAATTTAAACTAGACACTAAACTGAGCTACCAAAAGAAAAGAACAACACTGGGCATGTGCCACATGAATGCACGTGTGTTGCTGCTGTTCACAGAATGGAGCTCCTCTCTCTGAACACAGCAGTCCTCCCTTGTCCTTCAGTGACTCAGAGTCTAGAGCCTGGTTCTCAAAATATTTGTTATTCAAAGGCATCCATAGGCAATTAGTGCTGAGAAAATTAAGACAGCAAGACTACAAAAACAGGATTTAGTCCACTCAGGTCCAAACTCTGTAAAGGAGCAGAGAGTTCCCTGTACCCACTCTGAAAGAGAGCCTCCTTCCCTTTCATCAGCTCTTTTTTCACTTCTAACCACCTCCAAATTGGTATTTCCTATCCACAGGCATTTCAGAGCCTGCTTTACCTTCTCATTCATATTATCTTAAAGGGATGCCCTTTAAGATTATCACTCATCTCTGGCTTCCTTTATGGATAAATCCTCCCAGCTGACATAAACCCACACAACTTCACTGAAATCAGAGAACCTTAATCAGTTTAATCAAATGAGGACCTTATGCTTTCTGTCTGCTTCTTCTGCTTTGTCCAGGTAATTAATGCTTTTTAAAGGGATGGATCCACCCTGTTTTCTTTCATTCTATTTCTTAAGGATCTTCTCAGTATTCCTTATCACTGCTAGTCTTTCATCTATCTTAAAATGTCTTCTCCAAAGTCTGTTCATTTCCTTTAATCCTCTATTCTAGTAGCATAAAAATAAAAAAAATATTCTGAATTATGTAATCAGTGTCTCTATTTTAAGATTGTGCTATATTAATAAATTATCATTAACACATTTTAGAAATTATATGCATAAAAATTACCTTTTAAACAAAAATACACAGATATAACATAGCCTATATTGCATGTTTCCTTTTAGAGGTATTGGAGGAAGGAGAAAGGCTGCTTCTTCCTTAGTGTGGGTGGTAGAACTGAAAGAAAATGAAGACTTCTCCAATCTGGAAGAAAAACTTGTTTGCCATCCTGAATGAGCACTCATGCTACCAGCAGTTATTTTTACTCATCAGTTTATGGCTGGGAGAGGCTAACAAAATCTACTGAGAATTTGGGGTTTGAGAGACCAGGGCTCCATGCTATAAGGGTTTTAATACACTTCATCCTACATAACTGATCATGGAATATAAATGATACTCCCCTCTGTGGCTCTGTTGGAGGTAGAAAAGCAGCCTCTCAAATCAGCACGTTGCAGACCGCTCTTACAACCAGGAGCAAATTTAGTTGCACGTGCTGGTGCACACCGGGCAGGGAGCCAAGAGAGCATCCCCCACCACACACACACACACACACATGCAGTGAGCCAGGAAGTGTGACATTCACACATGCCTCAGTGCTGCATCTGGAAACAAGCCCCCAAAACTCCTGCTGGGCACCAGCTCTGAAATACTTTCAGAAGTAGTTTCTAGAAATGCTGTTGTTTCAGTAAATAGCGTGAATTGAGCACTGTTATTTCCTAAACTACAGGAAAGGGTGCCTTTTTAAGGCTTGGAGCTTAAGCTGGCGCAACTACTTTAGGCAAATATAACATTTTTAAGGATGGGGAGGGTTTGCCTGAATTTTTCAAGGCACAGCAAGTTTTTCATTATGATGAAGGGTCTCTGTATCAGGAACCACACACTCATAAAAATTAAAACCTCTGGAAGTTACTTCAGCACACGATGCCAAACATTTGCAGAGTGTGGATTCAAAATGTGACCTACCAGAAAAACTAACAGGTCAAATCTGCTGTTCACACAGCCCCAGTGACCAGTGGCTAGCACAGCAAGGCAAGTTAAGCAGGGATAAGGATAAGGCTGAAAAGTAGTTCTCTCTCTCTTCTCTATCTGCCTGGAGGGAACAAAGACACCTACTTTTGCAGCTCCAATGTTCAAATCCTTTTTGCTTTCATGTGGTTACTGTGAATGTTCTCTGGAGTATTAAACGAGAGGAAGGCATTACAGTTTTCAACTTTGATGCCCTATTAAGATGAATATGTACCTAATGAGCTGAGAAATTACCATTGCTGCTTTTTTTTGGTGCTGCTGTACAAGAGTAGCTAATCAGGACGGGGGCGTGCTCTTTGCGTTCCTAACCCAACAGCAATGAAAGTTAGAAGATTATATTCAAACATGTTTCATGCAGCAACAACAAAGGCAATAATAGCTTCTGCTATGAAAGGAGAACAAAAAGGGCATTTCTCTTTTTTTCTTGATTTTATATGTTTTTATTATTTTAGGAGCTACAGTAACTGTGTCTTGCAGCTCAGATGTTGTTTGGCATAAAACTTACAGGATATTATTTGAAAACCAGCTGTACCAATCAAAATTGTAAACATTTAAATGTCTTAAGACAAACAGCAACAAAAATTACCATCACAACTGAAAAAACTGATTATTCTGGGAGAAAAAAAAAAGTTTTAAGTTAATAGCAACATTTGAACTCCATGGAAGCTCATTAATGCAATGAGTTAATCCAGTTGGAATTTGAAATAAGTCCTTGTTTCTCAAGTCAGGTTCCCTAAGAAGGAAGCAGTATCTAGTGACAACACGAGACGGTAAAGCCAATTATATTCCAGCATTATTGACTAATATTTCCTAGTTGTCAACTGGAGTGTGGCAAGCCTTATTCATACTGTGATATGTGATCATGGATATGAATGTCTGTTTCGCCCTAAGGGAAATCTTGCAACAGTTGATAAGCAACAAACATTTTCCAAAGCAACAAATTAAAAATCTAATAAATATGATGCAAAGAAAGAACATGAAATTTTAGGCATTTTTTTAGTGCCTAAAACAAAACACAAGTTTTCCTTCCTTTCAAAGATACCTTGGTGGAAAGGTACTACTGAAGTAATGAAGATAGCACCATCATGCTGACACCTTCTCAAGGTTCGTGTCCTGGAAGGTTTCAGTCCCCTGTGAGTCCCACAAAAGTTTTACCAGGTAACTTAGGTGTTGAAAAGGCCTGAACTCAGCAACAGCTCTGAAGTCTTGGAGCAGCTGAAAAGCAGTAGCTTGAGTAATTGCAGCTCCTTTGGCAGGTACAATGGGCCAGGAGACCTCTGAAGCCAACCTTTATAAGGGTTACACTGCATTCCTGTAAACAAACCACAGGGAAGAATGCTCCCTCTTCCCTCTGCTCCTGCAAGCATTCATTTCCAGTGCTTACAAAAGGCAAGATGGTGTTTGCTTGGGAGATTTTGTGTTTTAGTCAAGAAGATGTCACTCCTCTTACATGCCACATTTAGTCTATGGCAGAGGTGACATAAGAAAAAATTTCCTAAATTCTCCTTTTAAAAAAAATAATCAAAGTCCCAGAAGGTTTGGTAACATTATAGAGAAAATAACAGCAAGCATGATTCATCCCTCGTTCTCTGATGCTTTTTTCCTTATAGAAGATGCACTCCAACATTTTGCAAAAGTATTTTTCCTTTGACAGAAGTATTACTGCAAAATGTGATCCAGAGGATTATGTTTTTAGGTAGTGATAGGCCCCCAGTTCTTCAGTGACATTTGTGCCAGCCCTGGAATTGTAGTTCGAATTTTGGCCACCCTCAGTAATGACTCTGGCACTGGACTACCCTGCAGTACATGTAGCCACAGCACATCCTCGTGGTGGGGTTGCTTGGGGAGGGACTTGGAAGAAGATTATTTTAACCCAGGTGCTTGGAAACAGAGCACCCTGAGCTCTGCTACACAGAGAAGGAGCAAAGCAAGCTCTGCTAGTTCCAGGCTTCTGAATTCCCCTGAATTCTACTGCTACAGCAACAATCAAAAGGAATCCCACAGGGGAATCTGGACAGAGGGAATGATTTTCTAGAGAGAAAATGTCACACAGAAGGAATGGAGAGAAGAGAAACTTTCATTTTAGGGTTGTATTTCAGCTGTGATTTCACTTTGAAGGCAAGACCCGGTAGAATCTCACTTTCCCATAAGTAATTTGCATCCTTCGTGCACTCAGTCACATCAGTGGCTGCACAGGAAAAATTAATCATGATTATTACTTAATTATTATGTGATCGTGTAGCCAGAGATCAGCAATAATCCCACCTGATGTATCAAAAATGTCAATTAGGATTGAAGAGTAAGGAATGATTTTTTAAGGGAAAAAATAAAAATAACTAAAAAAGAAACAGGTATATTTCAGATAATAATCTTATTTTTTTTGCAATTAACTCACCTCTCTTTTTTTTCTCAGTTAATGGCAAAGTAGAACAGGGCTACAAGTAATAGAAAAAGGAAAGAGAATCACAAATTTGATGTACTTAGACGCAGTAAATTTCAAGTGAAACATGGGGAATTTTCACAACAGTTTATCTTTTGCCTAAGCACAAATTATTTTAATATAAAATTTCAGTGAACATAAATTTAGTCTCCAGTATGCATGGCTGCTGAGGAACGTGCCACAGTCACAGCTATAATCTGCTTCACAGAGTTTTTGCTACAGGTGGCAGAAGAAAAGAGCAAAACTTTCACTCCAATTTACTTGCCTATTGTGGAAGAAGAGAATGAGAAAAGAGGCACTTTATTCAGAAAATAAGCAAAATACTCATGAAAGTCACAAGATAAGTAGAAAAACTCCAGAGCCTACATCAACCACTTCCAAACCCATTCTTCTGAGTTGTAGCATGCTTTATAAATCAGCTAAAGACTTATTAAAGTTGTTTAAGGACACAAAAGAAGAAACAACAGGTTTGAAGAAAATTGAATTATTTTACATCGTCAGTGTTATGAACTCAGGAAGGCTGGCTGGCTGCTGGGAATTTAAGAAAACCTGCTTTGTAGTAGTCAGCATGGGGAAATTCCGCAAGCATAATTTAATAAACAAATCCAGTGGAAGACGATTATTCTGCCATGGTGTCCCAGCACGATGAGCCAGAAGGTCCGGCTCCCTTACAGCGCTTTGTAGCGGGCATTAGATCAGAAGTGCTGCTGTGTGCACCCGGGTTAATGCCAGTGATTCTGCTAAGTACCTCGCTGAGAGAGGCCTTCAGGGGCCACAAGCACTCTGCTCTCCCCAGTGGCTCACTACAAACCATCTCCTGCCCCACAGAGCGGGGCTGGAAGCTAAAATAAAAAACAAACAAAAACTGAATACAGCAGTAATTTCTTTCCGACAGCAATTTGACACCTCGCTGATGGAAGGAGCTAAACCCTGTAACCTCTACACCTTGGGTTCTGCAAAAAGAGATTCTCTCAAAGCACCCACGGGGTTATGGATTCCTGCTAATAGCAGCAATAGGACGGATGATAAAATTATGGCGGTGTACAAATGCTCTCTCAATTAATTTCCCATCATGTTAAGGCCATTATCAGTGGCTGTCATCTGGCAAAAGGGAAAAGAAAAACACAAATCCAGAAGCCTTCAATGCCTCTGAAAGTTTCACTCACTTAGCATACGATATAATTGCAGGGTAGAGCAGCCTCTTGAAATAGTTTACCTTCAAATAGAGCTGTAATAGTATTGATTTAAAACACTGACAGCAGAGTTGCTTAAAACACATAAGCATAGATGGAATTAAAAAAGAAACAAGTACATAGCCCAGAAGGAAAGCAAGCAGAGATTCATCTCTCACCCTCCAAAAATGGGTTGATTCAAGATTTCTAGATGTCAACCAGAGCCGTTTTGCACCAGCTTTCATCATCAAGCTTACAGACCATTGTTTTATAGATCTTTATACTATACCACGTTGTATAATGCAGCTGTTTCTCACTACAAGTCTCCTTAGCTGTTATCTGCAGTTTTTCAGGGGGAATATGAGAGTTTAGAAAGGTATGGATGGGAAGAAGAAACACAGTGTAACCTCTATGGAAGGGCTGTCACATATTCATATATATGAGGGTATGTGTGCATGTATATTATATGTATACAAATGCAGAGTCATATATGGTAATTAACTAGAACTTACTCTTATTTTGTCAAAATGAGAACTCTGCAAGAGAATAAAACAGGCAGGCTTTACTCTTTTCTTCTCTTGCCTACTCTTTGCTTACTACCTGCCAGTTTTGTCATTGCCTTCCCAATGTAGACATAGACATGTATCAGCATGCAGTAGAGATCTTGGAATGCTGTAGGCACAGCTGAACCAAACATGTAAGAGAAGATCATTGGTGTGTGGAAGGTTCCTTCTGTGTGTTGATCTGGAGACATGATTTCCCTTACTATAACTAAGGTACAAGATATGTGATTAAAATTCAGCCTAAGAAAAACCGTGTGCGCCAGGAACAAGTGAGCAGAAGAACATTTACAGTAAGAGAGGCAGCAAGAAAGCAACGAGCCAAAGCCAGCTGGAAAGGTTAGGGACTTTCTTAACGTACACAAAGAAAAATGTACATCCATAAGCGAGAAAGAGGACAGAACCTCTGGGCTGTGTTTTTGTCTCTGCACTTTTGGAAATGCACAGGATATATCAGGGAGGCATTTGCATTTACAATGCCAGCTCTCCAGTCTTCTGGATATGCACATGCCACTATTCATTGGTACAAAGCAAACAAGGCAATTCTTATTATAATAAGTCAAAATTCCTTTTGGTTGTAAGAGGAACTGCTAAAGCCTTAACATTCAAGGGAAAACTTCTAGGCTGATGCACATGAAGGTGTCTCACAGGTGCCTCAGACTGCAGTCCCATGGCTTGGTTTCAGCTGAATAGCACCAAGAATGCTCTGTGATCTGGAGAAGAGATGACTACCTTTAACCACACATCATCACCCCAGCAGACCTGACAGCCTGCTGGGATTGTTACTGCTCCCCTTTCCATACTGTCTCAGCAGTCTGGATGGCATTGATCCTTGAGACAGAAGTTTTTACTAACCCAAAGCACTCTGACATAGTCCTGTTAGGCAGTCACAACAGGCAGATCCTGGGCACAGGGAGGTGTTTCCAGCAGCAGCTGCAATAGGGCAGGACACAGCCTGGTGACATTCTGAGCATGAGGATGTCTTCCAGCATGGTTCAGAAAGCATTGCCAAAGATTCCTGGACTCTAATTCCAGATCTCATAGGTTTGAATAAAAAGAGGTGCCCAAATGAAAGAATGCTCTTTAGCAGTGTTTATTACTGCAAATAAGTCACAAATTGAATCCTACATCAAAATTCAGTAGTTACATTGATTTACTTTTTTCCCCCCTCCAGCATTACAAGAAGCAGCTCTAAGCACAACTAGCATCTTGAGAAACTTCAGGGAGAGACAAGCATTGCTCTCTTTGTGGAGATCCCCAAATAGCATAAAAATCAGGAAAAAGTACTTCTGGAAAGAAGCGCTTCTCAGCTTGCTGAGGTAGCAATAGCTGCAGCTATTGACAGCTCAGAAACACAGGACAGGATTTCCTCTTTTACGTCTGATTCCACTCCCCAAAACAAAGCAGCTGGCAAAGGGCTTTGACTGACACCCTCAAAACTCGGGCTCCTTTTTCACAGTGTGGTCCTGGCCTGGCCCTAGCACTGCACTTGCCTCATTCCAGTCTATGCCTGCCTGAAGGAACCACATGCCAGCAAAATAGATCTTAACCTTATTCCATGGGCAGCTTCCTTGTTTCAGCTGCCAGCATCTAGAGTGCCACTGCATTAAGGGCTACCTGTTCTAATTTAAATGGGATGCTTTACAGAGAAAAATGAAGAAATGTAGACTTTATGTCTGCATCAGGGGCATCTTCAGCTTTGAAGACTATAAGTCTTTTAAGCATCTCTGGATGCCAGCCATGTAAGTAGACATCTAGGGCATGTTAATAGTTTTATTTTTAAAAATGTAACCTGTAACAGAAAAATCACCTCTTTTTTTCTCAAAAGAAAGCTACAAGAACAAAGGAATTCAGCTACAGATGCAACCTGGAATCACTGACAGTAGGGGAGGGGAACCCCATACATTCACCTTCAAACCCCCCTCTAGTCATCGTGTCATGCAGAAAGGTAATGTGGTGGAATTTTCCCCGCAGTATTAGATCATTGCTATGTTTCTTGCCGTGGCTATAGAATTCCAGCTTTTTGAAAGTTAGATCACTGAAAATGCCTACAGCTGCTCGGTATCTGCTTCACTTCAATACCTATCTGGTTTGGGAGCAAGCCAGGTTATGTAAATTCATTTCAATCATTATAAAACACGTACCACTGAACTCCCTGCCCCAGTAAATCTGCATGTCCCTTTGTTTCATGGGCCAATTGCAACCACTTCCAATAGTCTCATTTTTGACTGATATTCTTCCTCTGTCTGGATGCTGTGAAGAAAGTGGTGCCATTGACTTTTTGACTCGACAGGACTTTGGCTTGAGACACAGCTGCAAGGGTCAGCCATGTGAGTAAGCAGATACCCTCAGCTCTGCTACAGCCACGGGATCTGGAGAACATTGGTCTGTGCTGTTACTATGATAAAACACCCTAGGATCCCTGTTAAATTAAAAGTGGAAGGTTTTGACGTTTCATCCCAAAGCTCAGAAAGTAACAGAGTTGGAATTTGGTGCCCAAACCAAAACACATAACATCATTTCAACTGAGCCTCCGCTGACTGGTCAAAGCCATCCAAAATAGAAAAAAAAACCCACCCAGCTAAAGGTACAATAAGGGTTTTAATAAGAGCAGACTCCAGCCCACTCAATCCCTGCTGTGGAACTGGCAGCTTTTTACATAATCATGAGATGGGTGAGGCGCAGAATTATACAAATACTTTATAGGGTTTGACAAGTCCATTACACCTGTGATGTCTTTAACCTTGTGCTACTTTATTGCACTGAACTTACGTCAAAGCAAATATTCCAGAATAATTGCCTGATAGTGTTTGACTGCTGTGGCAACACTGCAGAAGACACAGTACTGAGATGTTCCTCCAGCTCCCAGAAAACGGTACTGAGCTCATCCATGAGGAAGAGATTGAGGAACCAAATTAAGTAGAAGCTGATGGTGACATTTTCCCAAAACTAAACTGAATTTTTTTAGTGACTAATAGCTGAAATAACTTTTGATCTACTAATTTTTAATTACTGCTTGCTTTTGTTTGCCAGTCCTGATGGGGAATGGAAACAAAGAATATAAAATAGCAGGAAGCATTACCTCTATTTCTGCTTTCACTAGGGACAGAACACACAAAAAATTTTCCAGACACCTTCTAATGCTCCTTTTTCAACTTCCTGGACAAAAATGTTTAATTTGTGGAGCAGCTGTATTCAGTAACTGCACAGTGCCTTTTCACCCGGGGTGACAGACCAGGGTGGTTACATGTGTTTGGATGACATTGCCATGGCAAACACAATCTGGGTATGGTAAGAAAAACAAAGCCCTGAGTAAGATAAGAGGAGCAGTTGCTATTATGGTGTTTGCCAAGAGTTGCTAAAAAATGGATCTGCGGGAGGGCTGTTTAAAAAACAAGAGGCATAGGCAGGTAGTTATAAAGTGAGCTGTCTCCTACCACAGATGTATCTCTAATCATTGGGAGTCACTGCCATGCACTGCAGTTTGTTTTAAACAGCATGAAGAGTTACTCACTCTCTACAAGTCTTTAATTTCATTAATTAGCAGCAGGATAACCAAGAAGATGCCAAACGTGAGTCCTTGGCACCCCAAAATTGAGTCCTCAGGCGGTCTCAAACTTTTCTTCTCTCTAACATTCTGAATAATTGAAATGGAATAAACCTAACCACAAGCTCACAGACATGCCCTAAATAAACAAAAGTCATGCAACATACTATAAGAACACATTCTAAGTTACATGAATGTTCACAGTTTAAATACTTAAAATGGTAAAAAATTATGACAATTTCCCTGAAAAAATCAGTCAAAAATTGATACCAAATGGAGAATCTTACTTAAAGAAATTAAATGAAATTAAAGAGAGGTGATGGAATATTTCAGCTCTAATTATTTTTTAAGATCTGTTTTATAATGATATTGTCATTCAAAGCTGAAGATCTCAAAGGCTTGTGTGCACCACAGATATACAGGATTTGAAAGACCTGTATTGTTTTGAGGCAGGGAAGTAATAAATTCCTCTACATACAAAAGGTAACACTGCACAAAGATAGAAGAGAGAGGACAAAATCCAAACTGGAGTCTAAATTTCCTAGGTGTTTCTCAGAAATTCCATGCCCAGCCCCACATGATTTATTCAAATCAAAGGAAGGGGAACAAAGAGCAAGCAGAGAGCTCTCCTGAATCCCAGGCCTCTGCTCTAGTTATTGACCCATGTTCTCCTTCAGCACCAATTTGCTCTCACAGTTTAATCCATTCTTAAGCCTTGATTAAAAAACCAAATAAAATAATAAAAAATCTTTAAGCCATTCATCCTCAACCTTCATATGTTACATATAACACACATCAAGACAGAACATGGTTATTTTGTGTTATCTGAATGTGCAGTGGCGCTTTCACATCTCTCAGGCTGCTCCACTGCTGGATTCAACTTGCTGTATAAAAATCAGAGCCAAAGGCAAGCAACCAGTACTGCACCTACCAGCCTTGGATCTCAAAAAGCTTAAATAATTTGCCTGGCAATGCTGAAGCGTATAGAAAAAGGATTTAGTGCAGCAACAAGATATGAAATAAACATCTGAATTCAGTCTTGAAATGCTTCAATGTGCCATACATCTCTCAGTTTTTAAGCACACACTCTGCCAAAGGCCTTTCTGATTAATAGCCTGGAATCCCCTTCCATGGCTCCAGGGAGAGGGGAGTGGATGTACTAATCTGTTATCCACCTGTCTTTGTATTATGTAATACAACACTTATTTTATCCAGGAAGATTCATCACCACTGACACCATAATAATCACAGCTTAAATTGCATACCAATGAACTCCCAATGATAGTCTAACTCAGTCTGGTAACTAGAGCTGAATTAGATTTGTCTGTCAAGAGCTAACCAGGAAATCTCAAATTATTTCCTAAATAAAACAAAATGGTTATTAGTTCACAGTGAACCTAAAGAGTTAAATAAAAAATAACTAGTTGAAAAGAAAAAAAAAATCTTTCTGCTATGAGACTGCACACATTAAGTACAAATAAGCAAAACTCATTCATCCTTCACAAACGCACTTTTATATAAATCAACAATATCTGTTTTAAATAAGGCATGACTGAAACCTTAGCCCTGCTTACATTAGTACAGAATCAGATCTGCCATGAGTCCGGTGAAAGATGATGTAAAAGAACAACAATTGTCACCAGGGTTACACCTTAAGGACCAGGTAGGGTTTGAATTACAGCAAGCCTAGATTCTGGGATGTGTTAGATCACATAAAAGACTCCAAAACTCTCTGTTGTGTGGGAACAAGGGGGAGGTTATTTCACAGCATCTCAGGTCACTTTGTCCACTCCCAAAGGGACAAGAAACCTCTGCAGTTGTGAGGTCCTCTCTATTATGAAGAGAAGCCTTTGAAGAAGTGACTTCCAGCCACACATTTCAGGGCTGAAAAGCCTGAGACTCACATGCCTTTCACTCATTTCTGGGTAAGCTCTGGCTGCCTTTGGCTTCTGAAAGGAAACATGGACTGATGACTGTGATCTTTCCTGTTATTTTAAATGTTTTACTTTAAAGTAAAAGACTTTTGCATGTTTAGAAGAATATTTGTGCCACAACCAATTCCCACTGCTGCAAGAATGTATTTCATGTTCAAATCATGCATAATTGGCAGCTTTTAACCATTTTTTACCCGAGAAAAATTCCCCTAATACACACGTGGGCTAGGGAGAAAGTATCCCATCTGCTGACTGGCTCTGCAGGCATCTGGTGAATCCTGTCTTTTCCTGTTCTTAATGAGCTGTAGAAGCTGGCATGGCCAGCACAATGAAAGATAATTTTAGTGTTCAGAGAAATCCTCCTTTGTTCTTCCTCAGACACTTTCAGCACAGGCAATGAGATCACACCTGTCCTGCAGCCCTGTCACTGAAAGTGAGTTCTCTCTAGCTGAGGATCCTGTCCACAAGTTCAGTTTGGCAAAAAGGACATCCTGACTTCATTCAAACATACATTAGAAGTCCTGTAAAACAGCAATCCACCGAGAAAGGTTGCCAAGAGTATCGAGTTCTTTCTGAACAGTTTGGGAGCTTTGGGAAGGTTTAAACTTCTCTTTTTTGAGCATCACCATCACTGATGAAGGCATCAAAACTGCATTATTTGCATGGAGCTCCACCTTAGAGTGATCTTCCAGACTGAACACCAGAAGCAGAGCCATTGTACATTTGAGAACAAACATGTAGAACTTGCACTTCAAGAAACGAACTTGTTTCTTGATCTTGAAAATTGCTGAGCACTAAGAGATTGTCAGAAGTCCTGGGCACAGTTTCATATTTGGAGGCAGCAGGTGCAACTTCCCACTGAAATGAGAGACCTGACTTGAACAGAAAAATTATTTTCATGACTCTGAAATAAGCCTTCTTCCTTGGTCCACTAAGCCTAGTTTTCAGCTGTTGCAAAAAAAAGAGCACTAAACCCAGTTGCTGCAAATTTTTATCAGGTTTTTGTTGTGTGAAACTGAATACTGTTTTTAGGTTGTATCTCAGGCTAGGGAAAGGTGATTTAAAGCTTCATTAGGTAAAAGATATACCATCATATCCCTGTTACTTTGAAAAATTTTAGGTACTCTAAAGATACTTTTTAGACTCTGGAAAACATTCAATGCTCAGGAGACAAGTGAAATAAACTGAGCTAATCAATAAGTAGATGGAAAATACCTCAGTGTGGTATGATCAGAAAATCTTCCATCATCTTCTATGTCCCCGATTACCAGTGGGCTCAAAATATCTCAATATCAGACTCCTTCAGTAGAACTACACACATCACTGGCACCTGACATTCAAATTCCTAGTGAAGACCAAATGTGTCTCTACTTGCAAACATCTCTTTTGCTAAAGAGATATTTATATCCATGCCCGCGTTTGCTCTAGCATTAAGAAGAGATTTAAAGAAAAGAATTAAGTAGTGCCAAAATACTGTTTCCCCTCTCCCACCAGCCCAGCCTAGCCAGCACATAAACATGATGCAAGCTGCACACCTGCAAGCTGGTGTTCCTGAGCACACAGTATTTCTTGCTGCTGAACTACATCCAAGTGTCTGTCCTAGACCACGTTGCTTCAAGTAGTCCCACACAGAGGTCAAAAAGATCACTGCTCTCAAAGCATATGGTTTTCTCCCTGGTATGAACAGAAATTACTGTATCTGTGATAAAAACTGTGGGGGAGTAAGGGAAGAAGTTACAAGAGAGATATTTTTGCTCTAGAAGTACATTTCTGGTTGGTAGTAATATTCCACTAATAAAATGCACGAACATTTGGATTGTAAATTATTATTTGCTGTTCTGATGTGCAACTTCCTATTAGACTTCCACATTAATAATGTACACATATGTTGGTGACTTTATGCCCAAAATGGCACTGTGGTCACTATTCGGATGCTTTTATCTAGAGATGTCTGTATTTGTAGTACAGCAACAACATCATTATGTCAAATTCTGTCATACTGGGAACAAATAGATTCTTAACCAGGAGAACCTTCTTCTGTTTTACTGTGCTCATGGACAGAGGAACTTTCTCCCAAAGTAGCAACAGTTCAGCAAATGTCCACTCAACGACAAGACAGAAGTCTAAATTCATCTTTTCTCTGAGCCAAAGACTTGAACCTGTTCCTCATTAACTTACCACTATCCCAGGCAAAAGGCTCCCTTTAAGCATGTCTGCTTCTACTTGACTTTAACTAAAGCTAGAAAGGAATACTGCACTGTCAAAACCCTCAGGAACCATTTCCCATCCTTTTTTTTTTAGGGGCAATGGTAGGGACAAGTTAACCCAAAGCTAATAAATCTTACCTACAGTTATATACCACCTCTTTAGTAAGAGATATTTCCTTTACCTGAAGACGTCGCTTTGTCTTTCACAGCTCAAATGATTACTTCTGATTACATTTTCAGCAGTAACCTGAAAAAATGTTGCATTTTCTATGCTGGATGTGGCGTAGTTACTTTGTCTTCAGTTTATTTTCTTATAAAATCACAGAAGTAATTAGAGCAATTAAAGAGGTTATTTGATGTCTTTCTGTTACAGAGGCTGTCAAGTCTAGCCCTTTCTAGCAGAAAGAAAACATTCCCTGAATCCATAAAACATACAAAGATCTGCGTTCTGGTTGAGATTTTTAAAATCTATTCCTGTGTGTGGTTCATGATCTCTCAACTCATATTAGCCACCTGAGCCTGAACAAACATTTTACAGTATTTTATCATCAAGTCCAAGACAAAACTGCCAACAGGACATACTGCTTGTTCTGTACAGTCACACCACACTTGAGTTTTAGTAGTATAACAGTAGAATATCCTGTTTGCTTGACAACAGGGATCCTACAAATTAATTTTGAACATAGCAGTTACACCTAAGTAGAGCAGCATTGCTTGGTGCAGAACACTGTTGCTAGTTTTGTTAAAGGAACAGAGCGAATGCTGAGAATGAAAGTGTATGTTACTGCCTCTCATGAAACATTTATCAGCAAATCAGAAAATTTATCAGCAAATCTGGGCAGCCTCAGGGAGGCTGCTCAGATACCATTTGCCCTTCTGGATACACTTCTCAAAACCAGCACAGTTCACAAAAGCACTTCCTCAGGGTTTCCCATGTGAGGGGTTTGATTACATCCTCCTGCAGCAAAGCACATGGCTGTGCCATGGTGTTCTCCTCACCCTGGATCCTTCCCCTGCACGACCCCAAGAGGAATGGACACTGCTACTCATTTCAGAGAGAACAGATCCTGGCACATGTCAGACCATAACTACATGGAAGGGCTGATTTTTTTGCCACCTAATGAGAAGCTGCAGCACAGGGCTGTAAGATCTTCTCGGTAGAAAGACAGTCTATATTTAGGGTGCAGCTAAGAGCTATCAAATGAGCTGAAAGTCCTCCCCTACCTTCTTAACAGAAGTTTCCTCACTTTTCTCTTTTCAGAGCTTCCTGCTCACAGTTAAGTTTGCCACTACAGGCAGGTAGTCCCTTTCCTTTGTCCACTGCTGCCTTGAAGGTAAACAAGGTCTTGTCTGCCACTCTGCAAATGTTCAGTTTGGGAAAAGTAGTTCCAAGAATAGGACCACAGGTTTGCTAAGAAGCAGCAGCATGAGAACCTAATGAGAGTTCTTGGGAGTTTTCCTTCTAACTTTCAAAGAGTTCTAGACATATGCCAGGATATAGACAAGGACTTGTAAGTTATTTTTAATCTGTCTCCTTAGCTGGTCTGTTTAGCTGGTAAATGCTATAGCATTAATTACACAGCATGAGGATTTTTGTCTGCAGACTTAGCAAGGCTTTTCATGCACATTTCACCTGTAGCCTCAAAGGCTGGAAACTTGATATTAATAAAATTAAACTAAAGCAATTTCTGAGGGATTTGTTATGCAAGATCCTCAGCTCCAGGTCAGCCCTTGCCTGGGGCTTTTTTTGCGTTTGCTGTTCTATTGCCTGTTTTGACCAGTGCTGCTGGGCTCTCCTGCTTTATCTGAGCACAGAGCAGCCCAGTCAAAGAGTTGCTTCCCTGTTTGTTAACCTGCCCTCTGCCCAGCCCTGCAGGCCCTCCAAAAACTCACACCCAGCACACCGGGTTATATCTGCTAGCTCAAAAACTCTCCAACCTTTAAAGCATTGTGCAAGAATGATACCCCAACTCTTCTATTTTCATCAGAAATATGACCCTCATATTCACTGTCTGGAAGAGCTAAAGTATCTTCAAACACTTCTTCCTACACAATCACCCATCAGTGAGGGGAAAGAAATAATGTACTAAAAGCTGAATCTGTTTCTGTCTGCTACAGCTGAGTACCTTCTCTTCCCCAGAGACTGCTGCTTCAGATCTGCCCTTTTCCAGAGGAATGTTTAACCTAAATAAAAGTAAGGGCTCCTCTTCTGCCATGAACAATATTTTCACTTAAAAAGATAAAGCAAAATACATGCCATCAGGGAAAGATTTAATCAAAGTGGGAAAAAATATAAATTACATTCTATTTCAGAAAGCGATATTCTTGGAAGCTGTCAAATCTAAATTGGTTTTATTTGGCTTCTGACCTTTCCTGCAACAAAGCACCTGAATTCAGAGGCCAGTTCAGTATCATGTGTGCAAGTGGAAAAGTTGACATGTGTAACCCTGAGCACTTTACAATCAACTCTTGTGATCTCCAGAGAAATGTGTAGGCACAAAATGCAGATTACAACACCAATTAGAAAACCCAAACCAAAACTGAAGTCTAAGATCTGACAGACTTTTTTAAAAGCTAAAAAGAGGACTAAGTGGCACCCAGGATTTGGTAGAATGTGTGGATTTGCTCCAGAGAACTGGGGGAAGCTGTGCACAGAGGAGTACTGACAACACCCCTACACTCAGAGCTCCTCAGGCTGTTGGAACTGCGCTTATGCCAAGCTCTAGATAACATCAATGCTCTGGAAAATTCCTGCCACATTATGGGAAGAGTTCCTGCACCTCATGCAAACAAAGTTTATATTTGATGCCAAGCACTTGAGAGCATCTCAAACTGAGGCACAGTGAGGTAGGAGAAGGCACACATAGCCACATGCACACTGCTGTAATTCTGATGCTAAAAGGTATTACACATTCAGAATTTTCTGCAGTTTCAGTAATTCAGGACAGTTACCTCTTCCATGCAGGGTTATTTAAGTCTGTTTCATTAATGAAAGAAGATGGTTACAAATCTAATTATTTCAAATAAAATCTTTGGCTAGTCCTTCAGATGCAGGTCTCTGACCTATTTCTAAC
Organism: Anthoscopus minutus; assembly: GCA_013399455.1. Taxonomy (NCBI): domain Eukaryota; kingdom Metazoa; phylum Chordata; class Aves; order Passeriformes; family Paridae; genus Anthoscopus; species Anthoscopus minutus. The sequence goes on along the minus strand of VWYI01019933.1, from coordinate 10,104 downwards.
TGTGAAATGGTAAATTTCAATGCATATATATACATAGCTATATGTACACATAGAAATTTATATGTCCGTGGCCTCAATACTGAAATTCCTAATCTCCTTATATTTCCAGTGAAACAAAATATCTTTGAATACTACAGGTTCTACAGATTTGTCTAAATTTTGATACATTCCTTAGAAAAGAAAAAGAAATTCAGGAAAGAAACTGTATTTCCCTAAACTAACTACAGGTGCAGAGCCAGAACCTCTAAACATAAATCAGAATAAATCTGTTGAAGATAGTGCTAATGGAAATAGTGATTTTTACCAGCTGAAGTACCACCTCTTATAATTTAGAATTGTTTGTAAAGACTTCCTGCATCAAATATTGCCTACATTTATTTGCTGAAGCAGTCCTACTAACTTTAATTGAATCAATTCCTTAAATTGAACAGTTTAGCCTGTCTTATATAACATATGCATAATGATACAAATTTTCTGCAAATACAACAAATAACAAAATAAACACTTATCAATGAGAACAGAAACATGTATTTGTTTAATTCTGGAGCCAGGTAGTTTGCAATTTATATTACCAGCAATTTGTAGTTTATATGACAGCACTTTTGTATATACAAGCTTTTGCTAATGTCTTAGAGAGTACTCTAGGTAATTTAGGAAAGAGAACATTTAAAAAGCAAACATCTACAACTTCTCTTCATTTCTACATGTTTTCTTCTGAAATGATTCATACTTCCTTTTCTAAGCATGCTTAGTTTCTGCGCATTTCTTGAGCAGCATTGAGTTCCTACAGCTATATTGTTTCTGAAACTTTACCTTATTTCAAAGGCCCCCTAGTCACAGCAAAAACTTGCTACTCAGAGCTTTTTTCCCGACAGCAATACTTAACTAATCTTTTAAACACCACTGTTCCTGTCCCTCAGCTCCTTTCGAATTTGAGTTGTGTTGTGCGTTTTTATTCTTAGGATGTTAACCTTGATTTGTAAGCCTGAACCAAAACAGAAACATCTAAAAACGCTTCTTTCTTTTCTGTAGACTTTGATAGTCCACAAGAAACTAGAATTTAGTTGTCAGCTCCAAGCAGCCTAGATCAGAACCTGCACATGTGCCTTGGGCACAGGTTAGATGTAGTGTTCACACCACACTTGTGCCAAACAAAACTGAAGGACATTAAAATGCCCCTTCTGCCACCCAAACATCTGGAGTTTTTCATGCATTTGGAAGTTTTCCTCGAAACAGGAAAACCCCTTTAGATGAGGTTCGTCACCTGCAGTTTGGATGGTCAGCAGGAATTCACTCAGGATCACAGTATCCTTTGCAATTTTAAGTGAGAACTGCAGGAATAGGTGGATATTTTTAACAAGAAAACACGCTTACATCTAGACACATACAAAAGATGGCTTTGACTATTCTGAAAATTGGCTATTCTCAAAAGTTACAGCAAATTTATGAAGCCAAACTGACACCTTAATACTATTATTATTTGTTCAACATGACAAAAAACCAGACTGACTGAAACTCATATGAACGAAACTAATAAGTAGACAGACAAGTTAGAAACAGACATATTTATACACACATTGGGATTTACTTTCAAAAGCAATTTTTAAAAGAGTCCCCAAAAGAATTTTTTCAGTGCATCATTGCTAGCCTCAATCTCTTTTCCTACCTATTAAAACTGGAGTGGAGAACAACTGAAATACCCTCTTCAATCACACTATTATCTCTTTTGGGGAGCATCCACATCTATACAGCATGATAGTTGCAGCCATGACCCTCAATAGCAATATAATCTCTTTGTTAAATTCTTGTTTCTGGCCTTTATTGACAATCCTTTGGAGACTGAGTTTCTCAAGCAGCTGTTATGGTGGCACAAAAGCTGGGATGATAGCACTTTATTCCCTTAAAGAGAAAATATTCAATAAAAATTATAGAGCAAACTTTCTTCTCACTGTTTTAGTGCAGCATCACTAACACCATTGATATTCTCACAATTATTCTCTTGATATATCTTAGCAAAACTTAAGTCTTTCCACTTACACCACTGTTGATTAAATAATAAAATAGACTGATACCCTGGATAAGGAAGGTAGCCTATCCTCAGAGTTGTAGCTGACATTTTTGGTGACCTGAGAAAGGTCATTTTATTGCTTTCATTGCTTTCTGATCCAGCTTTTGTCTGTCTGTCAGCACTTACTGCAAGGTTTGTGTGATAAGGAATGTCTCTTGTTTTTATACAGGGCTGGCTGCACTGGTGTTTCTGTTTACTAGACATAAAAAAAAAAATCAAGCCCATTTAAAAACTAGAAGAGATACAAAGCTGACCTTTTCACTGCTTAATCCAGCTCGTGTGCAGCACTCTGGACAATACTGTTGTGATTTGTCCATGTACATTAGTCTTACAACAAACTACCCCAATTTCCTGCACACGAGAGCTGTGGGTTCAGAAATAGCACATCGATCAGGCCCTATTGTAAATATAACATGACACAGAGTGCAGATCAATATTCTGCTGTGCTTGCTACTACAATGCAGAGTGTGAGTAAATCATTATTTTCAGCTCTTAATAACTATGGGAGCTTAATTTCATAATTTTAAAGGTGAAGAGAAGTGTTTGAAAAACAACTCCATTAGTGGCCACTGTGTGAGTCCCCATCAGTGTGGGGATGGAGCAGACAACAGCCACACACAGGCACTGCACGAGCCCATTTTCTGTTCATGAGCCCAAGGCATGGAAACTGTTCTGCTCCCCTCGGGCAGCCACTCTTTGCAAAGGCAGAAGTGCCTTTTCTGCCAAGTTTTCCAGAGCCCCAGAATACTGGGGGAAGGCTGAGTGCAGGTTTGCACTTGCACCACGGCACATTTCTCCCTGCTGGGGAAACGGGGGCACTCGCTGTCCTGATGCATTGCATTCCATCCATTCACAGAGCCTGGATGAATTTCTTCTCTATGGAGCTGCAGACAAGATGACATAGGAACAGCTTAGCGTGTAAAGAGACCCAAACCTGCTCCAAACAATTCCCTGTTCTTTCTCTGGACATCTCCCATTTTCATCCTCTCCTTCCAAAACTGAGAAAACCCAATTAAACTGACAGGAACTCAGTGAACTGGGTTTTGTATCTCAAGGACAACAAATCCAAGAACTAAACAAACCAGCAATTTATGAAAGAGAGAAAACAAAAGAGAAAACTAGAAAGATAAGCAAGATTAAAAAAAAAAGTAAAATCAACAACTTCAGTAACATGAAATCTTTCCTAAAGAACAACAACTAGGACAAGTTTATTCCCTCTGATGCAGTTACCTTCCTTGAAGTCTGAAAATGCCAAGGGCCAGGACTCCTGGTCACCCTCCTGAGGTTGACCACCAAGTCCTTATTCAGACTGCATCCAAACCCAACTGCCCAAGCTGTCAGTAGTTCACTCAAAAATTCATGAGCACAGAAACAATCACCTGTAAATGACCTCCTAGATGTAGAAGACACTGATTTTATTTAGTCAAAACTGGCCTTGGATGATTGTCTTTTCTGTTTTCTTAAACATTAATTTTTGGTGTTTGAACTTCATTTCCAATGTTCTAACTTCAGTAATTGCTGCTTTAATCTTTTGCAGCTTTACATGTTCTTGGTAATAGAGAATAATAAATGTAAATGTAACATTTAGGCCATCAGTAATTTATCCTGGGAGAGCAGTTCAAAGGGAGCATCAGCTTGAAACTATTGGTTGGTTTGTGAAGTTTGAGGCAGGAGACCCAACTGTCATTTGACTTCAAGGAGCCTTTGTACAGGACTAATTATAAGACAAAGCCACTGGACTCATACTGATTAGTTATTTATATTTTTGATGAAGTTATCTGCAGTTATTTTTTTATCTCTAATTAGAGGTGACCTCTAAAGCAGAGGTTTGCTTCATTTTTCTGGAAAAGCAGCTCAGGAATCATTCAATCACTCACTTAAAATAAATACCATAGTGATAGGGTTGATTCTTAGTTAACAAGAAAGAAAAACATCTGATTAAGTTCCCAGAGCTGGCTCTCTGAGTGGCCGAGGGCTTTTCTAAAATATGTCACACAGAAGGAAAATGTTTACTAGTAGTGTCTACAGTGAGTCATGACACTCCCTTTTAGATCCTTCCTAATTTGTGAGACAGAATTAACAGCTGTTTTTAAAGTAAAATATAACCCATGGGAAATGGGATGAGAGGATGAATCCTGACACTTCAGTTTCTGACATTCTCAGACCAGGAAAGGAAAGGTTTCACTTTCATTTAAATGCTAATATAATTTCATGACCACCTGTCACACTATAAAATGTTTTCCATTGCCTTAATCACATTCTGCTCTCCTCAGCAGAAAATTAGCTGATGCCAAAATACCAAAAGATTATTAGGAGACTTTTATTTTTATGGGTAGATCAATTGGTACATGAGAACATGTACTTGGGGCAAACTCTTAATCAAATGCTGATGTATGCAGCAGTCACTTTCAAATACTGGGGAGAGCAAACTGCTGTGCTCGATGGCCTCAAGCAGCACTGGGGGAGTTTTAGATTAGATACCAGGAAAAATTTCTTCATAGAAAGGGTCATCAATCATTGGAACAGGCTGCTCAAGGAGGTGGTGGAATCACCATCCTTGGAAGTGCTCAAAGAATGTGGAGTATGAGGACATACTGGTGAACATGCTGGTGGGACTCCATGGTCTTGGAGGGCTTTTCCAACCTTAATGATTCCATGGTCTGCACCAAAAGTGTATCTACACCTCTCCATCCTTAGCTTCTGGTGCCTTCAGTCGTGAATGCCACATCCGTGGGATAGAACAATATTCCTTTAGCTGCAATGGATGACTCTGACTCTGTCCTATAGAATCTTCTCCATAAATGAAGCAGCTTTCCTATATTTTAGGGAAACAACAGACACAAGCTGTCTTCTCTACGTGTTTCTTCTCATTATAAAGTGTATTTTCAGCTGTTTTGACTTGTTTCACTGTTTTCAAGTAATTAAGTAGAAAAAAAATCAAGGTGCCCAAAAATATCTTTAAGAAAAATAAGAAATAGAAACACTAAGACATTCTAGAAGGAAGCAAGTGATGAAAATCCAGAAGCAGCAGCCCAGCAGATATTGAAGAGATCTGCTTTTAGAAGACAGTAGAAAGGTTTGGTCTGATAAACCCTGATGAGTAGTTTCAGCCATGGAGGTTCATGAATTAGAGCAAAACTGCTATGCTATGCCTCATTACTTCTCTGATTTCTTCCCAGCTGAGCAACCTTATTCAAATAAATATTTGGTACCAAATCTTTGTTTATAGTAAGTGTTAATAAAATCCTGCAGCAACATACTTTTTGCAATTACAGAATGTTCTGGATATGATTTCCTACTCTTCTTATATGAGGATATAGAATAGGAAAGTACTTTTACCTTCATCATCTTAGGAGAACATACAGTTCTTAGTAAGGTAGGAAAATAATAAAATATTATTTTTAGCAGAAATAATGATGCATTCAAATTTAGTATTATAACCAGAAATTTAGTCATACTCTTCCAGCGAGCTCATTAGATGGACAGCCCAAATATAATTAAATGGATTGAATAAATGCTGTTAATTTTTTTTTATCATTGGGACTAGCCATATAATGAAAACATGGTTAACTTTAATCCATTAACACATATCCAATTTTATTTTCCTAATGTGTACTAAAACCAATGTTTTATTTAACCTCATGCCTTAGCATCATCTAAGATGATGATTTTTTGGAGAAGAGGAACTCAAAACTGAAAATCTAGTCCTCAGATTCTCATCCTCCTCTTTTATTCTTCCCACAAGTCTTAGCTAAGAAAGAGTCATCAGTCTCCCAGAGAGGTTTTTCTGCAGATCCAAGTGGCATTAAACAATCTCTATCAACCACTGATAGCAGACTTCCCCAAATTCCTCCTATCTCTATTACTGCCCTTAATGGAACAGCATGGCTCGAGCAGTCACGACTGCAGCCAGCACAGGCACTACTCCAGTCTGGGATTTGATCTGTAACAATCTGATGATCTGCCCTTATTACCAATTCAAAAAATTCTAGCTCCTTTTAATATCAAGCCTGCTCCATTACAGTTAAGTCAGTTATTAATTTCTCGTATAAACTGTAAAAAAAAAAAAAAGCCTTCAGAAAGACTAGATTTTTGTATTTTTTCCTAAATCTCTTCTCCAGTGCTTAAAGATGCAAATTGTTCCCAGATATTTCTGAACAGCCTCACAGTTATAACTGCAACCAGTTAATAGGAGTACATTTTAAAATGGCTTGCATTTTTTCTTCAGATATTTTCTTTATATTTCAGAGGAACCATGCATCTAAAGTGCAAAAAATAACGTCATTTTCCAGGCTCCTTTGGACTTTCATTACTATTGATTTGTCTCTATCGCTGCTACAATGAATATGAATTTTCCAGTGGAAACTACCCTTTCAAAGCATAGCTAACTATTTCTAACAAAAAGCCCTGATTATGCAAGATAGATGAGGTATTTGTGTTTAGGTGAAGATTTTTTAGCATGTTTCAAGTCCTACATTATAATATTATTAGAAAAAGCTAATGGCTCAAATTTTTCAATCAAATTGGACTGTGTTCTTGAACAAGCCTACATGATTCTTACAATAAGAGCCATGCTGATTTTGGAGTTAATATTTGTTTTGAAACCAATCTGACAGCATTTTGACAGTCCCTTTGACATGTTGCAGTTTCTCATTCTAAGACCTCAAAACAAAACACAAGAAATCACTGAGTGGTGCAGAATCTTGCACTTACAGCTTCTGCAAATGTTGCAGACAGTTCCATCGGTATCTTTCACACAAGTAGGAAGCAAACAAAGCCTCATCCATGGGTGAAGCAAGACTAAGTTAGGTTTCATAGGTATATGGGAGCTTCTGTACCCTTTGGCAAAGATTCTGTAAATCTAAGATGAAGAAACTATGGTACAAGTTGTATGATAACAAATTTTCCCAAGCAATAACAGTGATTTTCACAATGTGTAACTTCTCAGTAGCAGGATGATTGTTCCACTTCATTATTTACATCTGCTGCAGCACTTCCAATCCTTGGGAATGACGTGGTAGCAACAGAACGTGCACATAAATCACTCAGGTGTCACAGTGGTAGATATTAAAAAGTCAAGGCTTGCCACAGCACTGGAATAGTTATGTCCTATTTTTAAAATACTGGTGCCAGTCTTCTCCCATACATGACTACTGAAGTGCAACCTTCAGCAATTCTGGACCATAACAGTAATTGTAAATTTAAAAAAAAATTTTCAGTATACTTTGAACAGGTATTTATTATGCAGACCACACACACTTCTATATGTGATGGTGCTGCGCATAAAGTATTCATAACTGTGAGTGTCTGATGGCTGCAATATGTAAAGTCACTCTGTTGTACATTACATGCAAAAATTATCAACATAACCTATTTCATTTTCCCTTCCCTAAAAAAGAAGCTACAGGACACTGTCCAGACTTTAAGCCTCAGAGCAAGGCTTGCTCTTGATTGCACCAAGGCCACTGCCACCTCCCTTTTTATGGTACCAAGCAGAAAAAACCTGTCAAAGCAAGCCTGAACTGAACATGTGATTGGAGACAAACCATCGCCTAATGTTTCTCCCATCCAAATGGCAATCTGAGGACAGTGCAGTTTTAGTATTTGCATACTAAACAGATGTTGGTATTAATTATTTGGTGAATCCTGAGAGACCTCAGCAGCATACAAAGAAATCAACATATTTACACTGTCAGAAACAACTCTGAAAGAAAAGACAGTAAACACAGATTAAATTAATCTGAGAGGTCCATCCAGAGTAGGCAAATACAACTGACAATTTGAATATGAATGCCTAATTGAGCAGTATAGAACAATCCGGTTTTGAATAGAATTTTTTTTAAGACCATCATATATACCAGTGTTGGCAGATTTAAAAAAATGTGCTAGACCAAGAGACTGGGACACAACCACCTGAATGGTCGGGGAGGAGGAATCATGATTCAAAGCTTCTGTCACAGCTTGGGGTTAGATTTCCTGAGCTACATTTTCCAAGCTCAGTTTTTTACTGAATCTTTGCTGGGAGGTCCAGGAGACTTCTAATTGAGTCTGTGAGAATTTTTTCCTGGGTTGGTAATTAAAAACACATTAATTAAAACTAAGCTCAAAGTTTGAATGATAAGGAGACTATAGAGCAAGAAGAAAGAAATAGATATTTGTTTCACATAATCTGCAATAAGGGTTTGCATTTTGCTTCCTTATTGAAGACACTGGTATCTTTTAATTGGTTTGACTGATCATCACAGAGGTAGCCAAGTTTGGAAACTGTGAGCAAAGCCTACTCTAAAATGTGGAAAACCCCCCAAACATCAGAAACAGTTCCAGACCAAAGGTCCAACTTTTTTCCAATCAGCACAGGCAATTCTCACAGTATCCAAAAGTAAATAGCAAGGGCAGGAGGAAAAGCACACACCACCACCTTTCCTCCAGCATCCAAACACTTCCTGTTCAGGGGCTTTTTTAGCCAGGTATAGTTTCTATGTACTAAGTAGTTCTCAATGGGTTTATTTTCCCTGAACTGTCTTGGAATCATGCAAACGTCTGGCATTCCTGGTATCCTTTTGTAGCTTCCTAAACGCTTTACCAGGAAGAACAGTTTTCATCTGGTCTGAGCACAGCTCCAAGATCACTGAGGGGCTCCATTTTTGTCTTGGAAGGGGGAGTGCTATCCTGCTTCTCCAAGTAGCTCACCACTTTATAAATTTCCTTTGCTTCCCCAGTTGTTTCTTTTCCAGACAGAGATTTGCCCAATCAGTCATTCTTTAGAAGGCTGCCTCATATCCCCAGTACAAGTGACTCATACTTTTGATATGCAAAGAAAGATCGGAGGACAGATCTCCCTGTTCTAAATTCCTCAGAAAAACTAGCCTGGATCTTTATGACCTGAGCTGCTTGTCTGCCATAAGGCACTGACTTAACCACCTTTTCTTTTACATGACTCAAAGCACACAGTCCTAACACCTGTGCCGTTTCACCCTACTGAAAACACTGAGGGACTCCCATGGAACTCTCATTTGCACTGGTAGAAACGATTTACAAACTGTCCACATTTGCTGTGTTACCAAGCTGTGACACACATTTTTTCTATCACACTGCAGACTGTATTTCTATAGTCCACAGAGCTAAATGTTTCTGCTGTGGGACCTTCAGCCAGCGGAGCACCAGCCGCAGCACATCTACAGAAGTTTGACAGCTGCCCTCTGTGTTTCTCTGGGGTTATATTGGCAATGGGATTCCCTGCTCTGCTTTTGCCTCCATCCACAAGAGACTCAGACAATGGAACTGAACTCAAACCTGCTGCTGGGGTTTGTCTGGAGAGGGAAGTCACTACACTGGACCCAGAGGTCTTCACTCAAAAGTGCTGCTGGAATTTAACCCTGTCCTGTGTTTGCCTACTGCCCTCCCCAGTGACATGAACCAATACCAGGGCCTTTGGAACAAGGCTATGTATTGACTATAAATATTCCAGGTGATGCAATTTTCTTGAAGTTCTCAAATTCTGAATTCAGAAAGGCCATGCTGCATCTACAACAGGCATATGTAAAACATATCTACAACAACTATATGTAAAAAATAGCTTTCAGTAGAAAATATCTTGGATTCATTAGAGCATCTGTATGGGAAGCCATTAATGCATCGCCTTCCTCACATGTGGAATTCTACAATTCCAGCTGTTAATTAAATCACTATATTCCCAATTTAAGCTATTTTAGCATAAGTGACTCATACTTTTAGTGTGCAAAGAAAGATCAGAGGACAGGTTACCTACTCTAAATTCCTTTGAAAAACTAATTCAAATCATAATATCCTAGACTGATTCTCTCCTGTGAGGCACACACTTAACAATCTATTCTTTTACATAAGTCAAAGAGCAATTCAATTTTAAAATCATAGACCTTGAAATTTTACAACTAGCCCAATTATCACTTTAAAAACTGATGATTTAACCATTAAAGTATATCCAATTAGAAATGTCACATGTGCCTAATTTATATAAATTCTACATAAATTACAAGGAAATAGATTAGTCTTCAAGA